>VDFB02035673.1:0-12501 GCA_007258455.2 Sequoia sempervirens | reverse complement strand
ATAAACTCTACATAGTGAGTAAAGGTAGCATAATGAATGTGGATCAGTAGGTGAAGCACATTGTTTAGAGGAAATAATGATATGTTTTTGAAGAAGAATAGAGTTCAAGGCGCAAAATTCCCAGTTTCTTTAAGAAATGGCATTTAGTTTGTCATTAGTCAGTTAATGAAAGTATTGGAAAGTCAATGGTTTGGATAGGCCATTCACAAGCTTCAAATAGGCGCATTGAATGTCAAACAAGTATTCACATCAATGAACAAAGATTTGGAATTTATTATGTCCCAAAATATCTATAACACTCATTCTTCAGAGGACGGTGTTCTCACCTTTTCCCTAGATAAGACAATAGTTTTGTTATTCTGGCTTCAAGCAACAATACCACCAATGGTAGTATGAAAGCATGCTTATGATGAAAGCTATTGATAGTGTTTGGGTATCCAAAGCATTGTAGTGAAGAAAATTTTAATGGATTATATTCTTGCAGGGATGAAGTTACGTGTTTTCACCATTTGAAGCTTTTCTCTCATTAACTTTGAGCTCTAAACAGAAATTGGAAATGATGCATTTGCATCCCATGGAGAGGTAGATGAAATCAAAGTTGCATCTTATCATGAGGAGGCATATTTAATATGGTATTTCTAACAACTATCTTTCATCCACCAGAAAAATAAAGAACATAATTTAAATACTTTCCATTTACAACCTAGAGGTGCGTAAAGTTTATGTGTTTATATAAAAAAGAGACATTACATTTTGATCTAAATCATGAATCAAACAAAGCTAGAAGTAAATACCAATCAAAAACAAATATTTCGCCTCCCTACTCATTCCATGAGTCAATATTTTCATAAATAGAGATATAGAAAATGCATGATAAGAAACAAAGATTTTTATTTTTTACTATTTGATCCTTGAAATACAAAAACAGAGACTTAACCCTCCTTCTAGTGTCATTTTGTGGATGCCAAATCTGCATATGCTTAAACCTTAACATAATATCATCATGCTAGACATTTGAAACACATTAGATTAAACATCCCTATGAAATACTTAACCATGCTAAAAAATGAAAAACTAAATAGAACAAAAATAGCTAATTGCAAGCATATAAAAACATGATCAAAACTTAATCTCATAGTGGATTGGTGCTTCTATAGAAAGAATCCCTTTCCCAATCCTTGATAAGCTTTATGATAAAATTCCTTGCAGATCCAGAGTGGACAAAACCAACTCTCAATGTGAAGAGAGTGACTTTGCATGAGATTGTAGATGATTTGTTGAAGAATGAAGCTTCCATTTATCGAATCTCAAATGCTAAGAGTGCTCAAACTATAGAAATGTGGGATAAAGTTTTAGCCAATGAGATGGAACCACTTGTCACCTTGTGAATGGTCGAGGAATGTGCAAGTTTTGGTCAATGTGCCAGTAAATGAGATTGGTTGGCCTTTTCAAATTTCAAATTTTGCTTGTTGGAGGGAGAAAAAGTGACTTTAATGCCAAGTGGGGGACATGTAAGAGGGATGTTATTGCCATGTTGGAAGGGACAAGTCAACTTGCTTTCAAATTCAAATTTGAGGAATATTCTCAAAAGATGCTTTGTTGAGTGAAAATGATGATTTTAATAAATGAATTAAAATGCTTTATTGGTGCAAGTGGGATAAGCTAGAGGATGTGATGGGTGATTAGATAAGATTAATCAGGATTAGATTAGTGAAGATGATATTAGATGATTTTTCCTCATTTTACTTAAATACTTTAGTTTTATTTAAATCAAAAGGGATGGAATATGAATTTGAGATTTAATTAAATAAAGTTTGGTTTATTTAATTAAAAGAATGACGTGAGACTTAAATTAAACAAAGTTGATTTATATAATCTAAATGGATGGCCTTAGGAGATTGAATTAAATAGACCCAATTTACCTGGTGAATGGATTAATGAGTGGATGAATGTGAATGAAGTTAATTTCATATGTCTACAATTCCTCTTAGAAATCATAATACAATAAAGCCTCTTATAGCTATCAAGATAGTATACAATATGAATGAACAAAGTCCAACTCCATGAACAAAGTGAATATAAGAACCTATCAAGAACAATCTCATCTCGAGTTGCATAACTTGCAAGGGGACCCAATGGAGGATAGAGCATGTTCCTCCCAATCACGTGGTACTCAAAATTCCACTCCCCCATGCTAGGAGATAATGTCAGGTCCATAAAGATAATCAAACACACAAGAGAGTAGAACATAACATCACATGGTTGACAATCACATAATGACATGACCACATCAAACCATAGTAATCACAACATATGCTTCCAGAGATGACCACAATACAACAATTAACTCTACATAATAATCTACAAACATGCTTCAAGAAAGAGTGTCATCACATAGTTGTTCTTCGTTAGCCTAGTGAATCTTCCTAGATTATCGGCCATCTTCCTAAGTTACCCTGGAAATCTCTACCGATTCCCAACCCCTAAACAAATTCATGTGGAGTTGTATTATCCCTAATACTGATACTTTCTGCTTTCCTAATATCCCTTTAAACACCATAGACTTATCATGCCATAGTTGAAGGATTTCTCATTCTCACTATTACATGATCATCACCCTTGGCTCATGCTTTTTTTCCACTTTGTGGACATAAGTAGTTATTAGCCTTTGTTCTTGTAACACACTTGTCTTTGTCTCTTAAATATTTTATTTCATTTCCTCTTACAATATTTAAGATTGATAAACCAATAACTTTGTGAATGGTTGACTTACATTTCCATTACTTATTTGAATTTTTTTTTTCATGTGTGTATCATGTTCCCTTGTATAGTGCATTTGATAATCTCTCTCTTCGCACACTTATTTTATTTGTACCTCTATTCTTCTATTTTTTGTGCATAATTTTCTTTTTCTCTTTCTTGTTTTGTGTTTTCTTTTTGAGGATGACACAAAGCATTGAAACGCCCTATGTCTTTTCCATGTTGACCCAAACGTTCTTTATCCTTTTCTCTTTCTTTTTTTGTGCTTTCCTTTTGGGGATGATGCAAAACACTGAGACGCCCTATGTCTCTTCCATGTTGACCCACATGGTCCTTGTCTCTTTCTCTTTCTTGTTTTGTGTTTTCCTTTTGGGGATGATACAAAGCATAGAGATTCCCTATGTCTCTTCCATGTTGACCCAAATGGTCCTTGTCTTTTTCTCTTTGTTGTTTTTTGTTTCCCCTTTGGTGATGATGCAAAGTGTTGAGATGCCCTATGTATCTTCCATGTTGACCCAAACCATTTTTATTGTCCTTTTTACTTTGCTTTTTCTTGTGTTTTTCCTTTTGGGGATGATGCAAGGCATCAAGACTAAAATGTCTCCTTCATGTTGACCCAAAATCTTTTTCCTTTTTCGTTTTCTTTATTTTCGCTTGTGTTTTCCTTTCTGGGGACAAAATGTGGGATTTTCAGACCTACTGTTCTTCCATGTTGACCCAAACTAAAATTTGTTTCCTTTGTTTTTGCCCCTCTTTGTGTCATTCTTCCAATTCTAGTGTGCTTTGGGGAATGATGACAGCTTATGTGCTCTTTCATAAAAACATTGCACCAATGAGCATTACTCCAATTCCCAAATCCATAGATCCCTATAAGCCTTTGGTGTTCTTTTCTTTTATGGGGAAACTCCCTTTCTTTTTTTTTCATTTTTCCTTAACATGACGCAACCTAACTTTGAAACATATGACTTGGCATAGGGCTTTCTAAGTTGGCTCTCATGTCTTTTTTTTCTTTTTCTTTTGTTCTCTACTTTCAAGTAATTTCTCACAAAATGATGTGTAGCGATTCCTTTAAAGTGGGGGGCATACATTACCATTAATTCATTTGCATTTTTGGTTCCTAGTATAGCCTTGTCATTTGCATGATGCATTCATCACAGCTTTGTGGATGACATTGAGTGTGATGTCATTCATAAGTGTGATCTATCTCAGCATATTACATTCCTCTTAGTGGCTTGATGTGACACACTGCATCCCTTAATTTGCGAATATACTATTCTTTGATTGGTCCTCTCTTGGAGACATTAGATACAATGTTCCCTAAGTGATATACCTTGCATAAATTGAACAAGACTCCTTCAAACATTTTAAAATTTTACACTTTACATTTTGCATTTTTACCACCTTGCATAATGCAACTTGCATGACTGTGGTACCCTTTTCCTTTTTGTTCATTACCATTTTTCTTTGTGGCGCCTTGTTCAAGTTATCGTTGGGTATAAGTTTTGCATGGTTCAGCGGGAAGCCCACCTAGTGGCATGACTTTTCCCCATAACCACTTTTTTGTTTGTGAGTGAATACCAACTATCATATGTATATTACCTTTTGGGATTTCTCACCTCGCAGACAACTAGTTCAGTGGCCCCAAAGTGAGTATACAATTGGGCCTTCTCACGGCGTAGACAGCTTGAAGTTTCGTGGCCCTAGAGTAAGTACACATTTTTTTTTTCAAAACAACTAGCCTAGATCTCTTTTCACAACTAGTTGGGATTGACAATCGAAGCTTCATCCAATTCTTTTCAACACTTGTGTATTCCTTTGTTCTTATGTTTAGTTTTCCATGGGATCTTCATCCTAGGGGCTTGATAATCCCTCTTGATCATTGTTATTCCATCTTGCTAGTGTAAGTACATTTAAACCCTCCACCTGATGTTCATGGCTACTTTAGTGTGAGTTTGAAACAGGTTCATCCTCTCACTAAAGTGGGGACTAAATGTACTTTTAGGTTTTGTTTCATGGTGTTAGAACTATGTTGCTCTGATTTTATGTTGTAACATGGCTTGAACATGCTTATTTAAGTATTAAAATTTAAAGAACGATGTCTTGTGAATGTGTTGTGAACTGTTGTAAGACATTTCTACATTCTTCTAGACTCTATTTAAATAATTTCACCTAAAAATAACCTTTTTACACATCAACAAGTCCTATTTTGATGTGTTGTAAAGTCGTGTAACAAACTTTCACACTCTTCTAGGCATACTTTCACTATTTACACCTTTCTTATGATTTATTTGGTCTCTTTATGCTCTCATATGCTTAATTAAGTTTATTTTTTCATATTATCCTGACAAACAACATTAAATGCAACATATTTCCTGACACATAGTTCTAGGTCCTAGGTAGGACCCATTCACCATGGATGGCAAATGAGTCCCCCTTGACCCCAAATTCAAAATATTTTATAATTTTTTTCGAGATTTTATTCAAAAACACTTGATGTCGGCCTATAATGAGGTATGAACGGATACTAAGGTACAATAATTGTATAAATATATGATTTTCACCTCATTTTACATCTCCTCATTCATTCAAGCATTCCATCTCACATTTTAAGCATTCAAGCATTTTACATCATATTTTTAAGCACTATTCAAGCACTTTGAAGCAACGATTGACATTACTTCAAATTTGTATTATCAAGGGTTAGGTAAGTTTATAACACTTGCATGTTATTAGTTTATCTTTCTATTTCATTTCATTATCTTTTCAAGGGTTTAATTACCAAAAATTGTGGTTTGACCAAGGCAAACCCCGATTCACTAACCCTTAATCATTTTTCCCCTATTACATGTTTGTTTGTAGCTCTTTGTATGCCAATTTGACAAATTATTAGGTTTTGACAATTGATTTCCAAGTCAACTAGGTGCTTCAAGTCAACTTTAGTCAATTTCAAGCTTGGAGAGAGTTATTTGTCCATTTTCTGTAGAACTTTGACAACCCGACAAGCAGACTTTTCTAGATTTGGTATTGTAGAGTTGTCTCTTGATTTTTCATAAATTTGAGAGAGGAATGATTTTATACCTATGGTGAATGAGTTCCACCTTAGGACTGAAAATTTTAATTTTGTCAGATTTCAAATCCTGATAGATAGAAACTTGTGTCCGACAATTTTTCACCAAGAGAAGGACTAAGTCGCCACCCTGGGAGAATGAGTCCCACTATAAAAAAATAGTAATTTCCATCAACATTCTAGAAATTCTAGAATCATCCTACATTTCCTAGGTGCACTCAGATTCATCCCTCTTTCTATTCTACACATTTCATTCATTTTCTTCATTATTTGCATATCACAATGTGTTTTCAAACATAGTTGTAATTGCACTTTTACATTCATTTAGATTAGTCAATTTCATTTAGTTAAGTTCATTTACATTAAAAAAAATTGCATACATTCTTATTTGAGTGAATCATTAGAATTTTTGGCCCTATCACTCTCCTTTTATTTGAAATACCCTAGAAGTGCAAGAGTAGCATTAGGGTCCCAAAAATATATGGTTCACCTAGATATTTCATGTTTCCCCCATCAAGCTTCCCCTTTATCCTCTACCTTGTTCTTTCCTTCCCTTTTTCTCTCCCCCCTCAATCCCTTTAAAATTGACTAAGTGTGAATTTTTTGAGGATCGAGCTTTGGCCTTACCCCTTGTCTCTTACCTTAACCAAGGTCAGAGGTATGTAATCTCCCCAACCCTTGACATTTTTTTCCACTTCAACCTTTTAGAGGTCAAAATTCTACTTCCTAGTCTACCTTTATAAGGTATGATGTAGGGAATTCCCCTAATTCCCAACACCTAAAGTTCTTCAAGTCTTTGCTCTGCCTTTCTTCTTCCATTCCTCTTTCCTCTCAAAATTTTAAGTTTCCCCCCTGAGTAATTTTTCTTAAATGTCCTAAGTCTTTTTTCTAAATTTTTAGGGTTTTGGATCCCTTCTTACCTCTTACCACTAAAGAATAAGAGGTAAGTCATAAGTCAAACCTCTGATACTCACATGATGAACATCTCTAGCCTGATGCTCGATGTTTCTTCAGCATGAGGCATGTGAAAACCCCAACGAGTGAGGTTCGATGTATTAGTGTCAATAAGCACTAGGTATGAGGAGACTCTGAAGTCCAAAAATTCTTATGATTCGCACACTTTTTCATGTGTCACCATTATTGTTGTAGCTATCTCCTCAATGACTCATTTTTGGACTAAAGAAAAGGGTAGGATTATCTTAAGTAACATTTTGACCTAACCCCATTAATGGTGGATTTCTACCCATGCTTCCTTTATGTGTTGCAAACCTCCTTTTTTCTTGAGCTCCATCCATTACCATGTTTTGTGGCAGATCTCATGGGGGTTTTGCTTCACTATTTGTGTGCTCATGAATATGGTGCCATGGCATGGGTACGTGGAGCATTTATGTTGGGGATTTCCTCTCAGCTCTGTGCACATAGGAATTTAGAAGATTTTACTAGGGTTTCAACATGGATTTTGGCCCAGTAGTATGCTTTCTTTCTTTTTTGTTACTTGCTATAAGATGATGGAAACGTGCATGCATGGCTCAAGAATTATTTCTTCTGGGGAGTAAATTTACTTGATTATTTGGTTCATCACGTTGGATTCTTCCCAAGGTATTCTTAGATTTCTTCTTATTTTGGCATTGAACCCTACTTTGGTCGAGGTTATTTCTGGTAATTTTTGAGTTATGCCTAAACTATAAAGGAAATTTTTGTAATCTTTCAGAGGTTTTTACTTCTTATTTTTTGTAAGTTTTTTTATAGGTCTTAGATTGTATAGTTAATTCTTCTAAAATCTAGAGAGGAAATGTTCTAAGGTTTTTTTCTATAATAACAATAGATGACCTAAATACACATTGAAATGTACCTAGTGTTGAATATCACTTTATCATTCTCTCCATTGTCCTACCTACTACCTTTGAACTAATATAATAAAAGATTATTTTTTAATTCTCATTTCACATTTTGTGTCATGGATGCATGAATTATTTGCTTCTATTCAAGGAATGGAGTAATTTTTCTTTGAGTTCATTTATCTAGTTTGTGGTGTTGCAATATGGATCTTAGAAGCCAAATGTTGGTCTGTTACATAAGATTTTTGCTTCATTTCCTGAATCACTATGGATAAGGAACTTGTCAGTCTAATTCTCAAAGGTCAAGTTTGAGGTATAATCAAATCATAAATTCAAAATCAAAACCATTTACTTTTTTGTATTTTTTTTAATGTCCATTACCACACTCCAAAGAACCATTGAAAATATAGACAGTTACAAAGATGATTTAGCCCATCATACTACTTTCTACCATATCAGTATGATGAATATCTTATGAAAGGAATCATTGTAAAGAAGTGTTGTATGTTGAATGATATTATAGGGAAACCCACCTTGGTTTTTAAGAGCCTAAAGAGAAAAGGAGAAAACTATAAAAACTTTCTTGTATTCATTAGCCACTGACGTAGGATTTTTTAGCATAAACATTATCTACCCTTTAGGAAATTATAGACAATTAGTTGGAAGCACCAATAAAATCTCCTACAATTTATATCATCATATTTTTTGATTTTCTTTAATTCTTTCTCACCAAGTCTTGGTTTCACTTTTGTAGCTAGGCTCTAGATTGTGGAATCTATTTTCCATTATACCCTCATCTGATTCTCTAAAATCAATATGTTCCTCTTCATCTAAGATTTTTTTTCTTCCTCTTAGTTTTCTCTAGGGGTATTCTCCATATCCTCACTATCTTATTGGTTAGATCCTTTCACATTGCTTGATTTTGTTTTTCATTTAGAACCCCATTGTTGTTTACTTCTTTAGTTGGCTCTCCTTTCTTTGATATCTCACCATTTCCCTTAGTCTCTCTAGACTTCTCCTCCACGTTAGAATTATTGATTGTGCTATAATCCTCTTGCTCTTCTCAAGGAAATTGCACACTTCTCTCTACCATTACTTTTATACCATTTCTCACCTTCTTGTCCTCCTTTGTGGTCGAGCTCCCTCCTTTTGAGGCTTCTTGTAAACTGCCTCAAACCTTGGATGATGATTCTAATGCTACACTCACTAGGGCATACTTTGACACCTATCTTGCTACCCTTCTTAATTTTGAATTGCATCCTCTTGGTCTCCTTATTTCTCCTAAAATTGACACTTGTCTTCTAGGTGCCTCTTCTTTCTACGGATTTTATACCTTTCCATTATTTCTTCTACTTTAATCTTTTGGTGCCATATTCCAAATGCAGATAAGATCTCTATCTCTACCAGCAAGGGACGTGAGGGGTTGATATTTACATAGATCCATGCATACATGTTGTACTAACAATCCTCTATAGATTTGTTGGTTTTCATAAGTGTTCCCAATTTATTACTAATTTCCTTAAATAGTTTCCTCTATCCAGTATTTTGATGGTAAATTATACAATCTACAAAATGCAATGTCTAGGATTTCTTCCTTTAAGGGATCAAAGTTACCCTCCTAGTCCTTGATATTATGACATTATCAACCCATAATACATGGTCCCTAATTAAGGATCTACCTCTTTACTCTTTCAATGGGGCCTTCTACTAAGTAAAATCTATTGGGTAGATTTTTGAGGGATATTCCTTTCCCGTAGTTTACTTTGCACTTTTTCCTAACCCTAATTAGTGTTGGCCAGTGACTAGTCCATTTCATAAAAAAATAATTTCTATTAACATTTTTTTCCTCCTAGCTACTTCCCCACCTTCTATAGACACTACATGTCACCGATTTTCTACTCTAGAAAAGCAAGGAATCTTATTCACACCTATGGTATGGGTGATATCCTATCCCATGATTCCTAATCGCCCCTTTGTTTGAATCACTTGGGTTTGGGATCACACCAACCCCCGCCTCAACCTAATGCATTCCATCCTCAGTTCTTTGGTTTTCTCCTATAATTTCATTTTGAAATTTTTTGTGATCCTTCCATCCCTTTGCAAGTGTGAAATTTCTCCTTCACCAATCTCACTCCTTTTTTTCAATGCCAAATATATATGTTTTCTATTTTTTGTCATCTTTTTAATTAAAAAAATGTTTGGACATGATTTTTAGATTTAAGCTACTTAGGTTTGTTGCTTCTCATCCTATTCTTTAGCTACATGTGGTCCTTGTATTTGGATGGTTTCCTTGTGTTATAGGTCTTAAGTTTTTTATTTTGTGGGGATTCTATACTTCCTTTGAGTTTCCTACCCTTTTCCTATTGTTTCTAAATTCTTTGTGCAACCTTTATCTTATTAAAGCCTATTTATAATATTTTACGCTCTTTCAATAGCCACCTTTACCTAGTAATAAAAAAATACCTTTGATATCATATAGTCTAAATTTTTTTAAAAATGTAAGATTTAATCAAATACATTTCTAAGTAAAAAATTAAAAAAGTATAAAAAATAAAATTCAAAAAAATAGAAAGGATCACACCTCAATATTAATATATATATATATATATCTTATATTGAATTTGAATTAAATGTAACTTTTTTTCTCACATATTAAAAAAAAAAAATACATTTTACTGTCAAAACATTTATCAAGATAACAATTCTATCCAATATAAATTTAAATTTAAATAAAAAATCAAATAAAAATTTGAATCAAATACATTGGATTATTTTAAAAAATATGTAATAACAAGCCAATAAATTTATACTTCTCTCCAACCAAAAATAAAATATATCATTTTATTTCAATCTTGATAACCCAAAAGGATTCTATTTACTATAATTCTAAAGAGTAATTATTTTAACTGATCGTGCTCCTGAAATTCCTTGTAGTAATCTAAGCTGTTGGTATCTCATTAAATCGATGAGGCTAATTTCCATCAAACAAGGGAAATCCATCTACCTTAAATCAAGGTACTTGATATTAGAAGCATGCAGCTTCAAAATTTTCAACACCAAACAACCGTGAATCTACAAATTCTAAAGATGTGGGAACATTGTAATTATACAAATTTTAGAATCTTTTCATGAAAAAAATTTATGGGGAATATATTCAATAGGTAAAGTGGTGAACACTTCATTTTTTGTTTGTCCACACCTCTTGTGGAATCCTATCATGAATAACATTTGTGGTGCACATATTCAATAGGTAAAGTGTTGTTGCTACAACTTCACCCCAAAACACATGTGACAACCCTTTTTCTTTCAACATAATTTTTTCCATCTCTTGAATGGTTCTATTCGTCCTTTCAACCATTCCATTTTATTGTGGAGTATACCTTTTTGTGAATTATTTATCAATGTATCCATTTCTTCATTCCTACTAAAATTCAAAAAATATTTGGACATTTGCTCTCACCCTCTATCCATTCATAGGGATTTGATAAAGTGGTTTATTTTATTTTCAACTTTTACCTTAAACAACTTGAACTTCTCAAAGGATTTTTAAACTGTAGTTTTTTGGGTAGGGCTTATAAGCTACTCTTGCACTCTTAGGAATGTTTCACCTACAAGGAGAGAGATAAACTCCACTCAAAAGTCTAGCTAGGTTCACTCAAATTATGCAATATACGATGTTATTTACACTAAATGGATTGTTATAAGTGAAATTAAATGAACTATTTAAGTGATTATGAATGTAAAAACTATGAATTATGCTATGTTGGAAAACACAATGTGATATGAAAACATGAACTAGGTATGAACAACTGCAAAATAGACAAGAAGAAGACTACTACATAGTGCACCTGGAAGTTTGATGAAGATTATAGAGTGTTTTAAATTGTGAAATAAATCACTAAAAATCACCAGTGAGACTCATTCGCCACTGATGGTGAATCAATCCTGCTTCTGAGGAAAACTGTTGAGAGCTAGTTTTTAAGTGTCAGGATCTAGAAACTAACAAAATCTAGATTTCCAGCCTTAAGGTGGGAATCATTCACCACTGATGGTGAATCATTCCTCTCACAAAATTTTGAGAAATTGGGAACTAATTTTGTAGCACCAGATTTGAGGATATTTGCATGTTGAGTTCATGAAGTTAATTCTATAGAAAATAGACAGAATGTCTTCTCCAAACTTGGAATAGGTTATGATTAACTTGAAACACTTTGTTGACCTCTTATCCACTTTTCAACACCTAAATGCTTGACAAATCTGCATACATAACACATGCAAAGGGGAAAAAATGGTTAAGGGTTAGGTTTTATGGATTTTCCTTGGTCAAATTCCACTTTGGTAATCAAACCCTTAATGAAGAAATGGAATGAAATATGAAGAGAATGATAAAATAACATGAAAATTCTATCAACTTACCAAACCCTTGTTGAAGAAAATCTGAAGATATAACAATGGTTGCTCTTAAATGCTTGATTGATGCTTGATTGGATGATGCAAATTGCTCAAATGTGATTTGAATGCTTAATGAATGCTTGAATGAATTAGGAGATGTAAAATGAGGAGAAAAACACATATTTATACACACTTGTGCCTTAGTAACCTAGTGATACCTCATCAGAAGCCAACATAAGGTGATTTTAAATAAAAAACTGATAGAAATTTTGAAATATTTTGAATTTTGAGCCAAGATGGACTCATTCACCACCCATGGAAAATGTGTCCCACCTTGGACTTGAAAGTGGGTGTGGGGAATTAAGTCACATTTAACGTTGTTTGTTGGGTTTACATTAAAAAACACACTTAATTAAGCCTTATAAGGGCATAAAGGGGTAAAAT
>VDFB02035672.1:0-32273 GCA_007258455.2 Sequoia sempervirens | reverse complement strand
ATTAAAGGGTTGGCATGTTACAATGCCCTTCTTCATTCTTGGAGTAGATTAAGATGCCATCCAAGAATACCGACACAAACCTATCCAAGCATTCTCAAAATACATTGTTCATTAGGTTCATGAATGATGTTGATGCATTCGTTAGTCCAAAAGGTAGGACTGTGAACTTGTAATGTTTGTATCTAGTTCTAAAAGATGTATTGAAAATATCTTCATCCTTGACTCTTAGTTTATGATATTCATAATGTAGATCAATCTTTGAAAACATAGCTTCCCCCCACATCTGATCAAAGAGATCATTGATACGTGGCAATGAATACTTATTCTTTACCATTTCTTTGTTAATAAAATAATATTCAATACATAAGCAT
This sequence comes from Sequoia sempervirens, assembly GCA_007258455.2. NCBI lineage: Eukaryota > Viridiplantae > Streptophyta > Pinopsida > Cupressales > Cupressaceae > Sequoia > Sequoia sempervirens. The sequence continues at coordinate 31,902 of VDFB02035672.1, read as the reverse complement.
AGTGTACCATATTTCTTCTTGACAAAGATCACAGGTGCTCCCCAGGGTGAAACACTAGGTCTTATTAATCCTTTAAATAATAATTCTTCTAATTGTGCCTTTAATTCTATCAATTATTTTATGGTCATCCTATATGGTACTTTTGATATAGGTTATGATCTAGGGACTATATCAATGGAGAAATCAAATACTCTCTTAGGAGGAAATCTAGGTAGTTCTTCTAGAAACACATCTACAAATTTCCGTAGGACTGGATATTTCTCCATATTTTTTTTCCTCATTTTCACCACTTCTCCTTCTTCGACTTCTTGAGAATCTTGAGGTTCATAATAAATGGCATCATCTTGAAGGACTTCCTTTTATTCCTCAATTTTATCCATCTTTACTATGAAGAGTTGACAACCTTTCTTTTTCACCCTATGCATTTGCACAACTGAAATATGCCGCAGTTTCACTTCTTTAGGTGTTCCTTGCAAAGACAATTGGTTACGTAGATCATCTAAGAATTGTACAGTTTTAGCATGGAAATCCACTTTAGCTCTATGCTTCCATAGCCATTTATTCCTAAGATGACATCATAAGAACCTAAGGGATCTATGTATAGATTTTCCTCTATAGAGAAACTTAGAAATTCTAACCTTGCTTCAAATAAACATTGACTCACCATAGCTCTTTTATGGTTTACATATTCAACAACCCAATAATTTTCCATAAAACTAGCCTTTCTAGAAATTTAACTTTCCATTGTAGGAGAAATTAATTTTTTTGTGGTACCAGTATCTATTAAAATTAAGATAGGAATTCCAAACAAAGTACCTAAGACTTCTACCATAGTGATTTGAATCAGCTTGTTGATTGTCTATTGCAACATGTATCCTTTGTTGGAATGCAGCTTGTTGTGCAGGTAGAGGATTCCCATGTGGTTGATATTTTGTTGGCTTGTTAGGAAACTGATTAGCATAGTGATCCCCACCACATGTAAAACATCCATTCGTTGGTCCCTTCTTCTTCACAGGTTTTCGAGAGTGATTAACATTTCCACTAGCTCTTTTTTTGAAGTTGTTACTTCCTCTTTAATCTCTTCTTGCTTCATTCCACCTTTGCTGAGGTCCCTTTTCCTCCTTTTGAAATTTTTTCCCTTCATTGGGTCTTCTTGGAGCTTGATTAACCCGTGCCATGTTAAACTTCTTTCTATTCCTTTCTCGATAGATTGAAATAAATTTAAGCTTTAATTCTTGCTTTATCACTTTTTCATACACCAAATCCCTAGTTGTAGGACCGTGTACATCTACTTGACCACCTATTTGGGAATTAAGACCCACAATAAACTTCCTTATCTAGAATTGCTCATTCTTTTGGTACTGTGAACCAAGATCCCTCTAAAACCTGCAAAACACAAGAGATAAACACATTGTAAGATTGAAATGCAAGTTAGAATCTAAGTTCCTCAAGAAATCTATTTATCAATGCTCTAAATAGGAAAATGAAAGCAATACAATGAGAAATCAACAAAAGAGATTAAATCCTATGAAAGCAATGTAAATTCTTGATCTCTTGAGGGAATTGGTGCCAATTTGATGTGAAAATTGACCCTTTCCCAACTCCAATGCTAGTGTTGATGTTTTGATGAAGATTGTGATCCACTTTGTGAAGATTGAAATGTGCTCCATGATGAAAAACCTGCATAACCTAGCTATGGATTGATGAATCTTGCAAATGCTTGAAGATGTATTTGAGTATAATAAGTTTACTCAAATTATGGATGGATCAAATGAAGGATGATCTCTTCATTTATAGATGAGATTGATTAGAGAAGAGGAAAAATGGATGAATGTGGGACTAAACTTCAACAAATGAGAAGAAGCCACATGTAATCATGTGAATGGTTGAGGAATGAGCACATTTTGAAGAATGTGCAAAGAGGGGGAGATTCAAATTCAAAATATGGCTTGAAGGATGAGTTGAAAGGTGAAGAAAATGCACATGGCTCAAGAAAAGGACATGTAAGAGATTTTAAATGCTTTGTTGAAAGGGACAAGTCCTTTTGGGGGGAGATTTCAAATTTGAGGAATATTCCATCTTTGATGCCTTTTTGAATGAAAATAGATGATTTATAAAACAATTAAATTGATTTTCATGTGCAAGTTGCAAAATCTAGAGGATTTGATGGATTAAGACTAAGATTAATCAGGATTTGATTAATTTAAAGGAGATTAGCTGATTTGACCATTTGATTTAAATTTGAGGATTGAAATAAATCAAAAAGAGATGAAAATGATTAAGACTTAGTTAAATAAATATTTTGATTTATTTAACCAAAAGGGGTGATGTTAGATTAAATTAGATAAATGTTTGATTTTTTAATTTAATTAGATGAACTTTAGAAATTTAATCAAATAATATGGATTATTTAATTAAATAAAGATAGGAAGATGAAATGACCTAGCTAATTACACAAAGATGATGATTTAATTAAATCGAGGGATTTATTTAATTAAAAGGGGAATTATGATGACTTTAATCAAATAAGGCTATTTGATTAAATGGTTAGTTAGAGGGATGATTCAGGATGAAGTGATGTTAGTAGATTAGATTCGAGTGTGGGATATCAATCTGTATATTTTTTATGTCTACAGGTACATTGGTACGTACCTCAAGAGGTGGGTGAACTTTCCCCAATATTCATTCATGAAAGAATCTCCTTGATTCAGATTCTAGAAATCAATGAGATTATGATCGTAGAAGATTTGTGGTAACCACCGTTTTTGAAAAATATCTACTAATTCACTCCACATCAGCCTCAAGAACTAAGTCCTAACTCCATTTTATTATTCATCCACCAATTGGATACTCCACCTGCCAACTAGAATGCTCTCCACATAACTTCAATGACTTTGGAGTAATTTCTAATCTCAAATTACTTTTCCATATTTGTAATCCATGCTTCAGCCACATCCCCAGTATCACTACCCTCAAACTTAGGAGGTGTGATTTTCTTCATGTCACATGATAACCCATTTTCCATTTGGTTACTTTTAGTTCCATCTGACTTTGACTGTGCCTCCTCATCCTCTTGTTCACTAGAATGGGTGTGATCATGATAATTTCCCCCCTTCATCCTCATTATTTGGTACTTCCTCATCATTATTTGGGACTTCTTGTTCTTGACTCTTTCTTTACCCCTTACTTCTTGTTCGAAGTTTCCTATCTTTCATCCATTATAGACAAGATGCGGTCCAACTTAGCTTCATCATTCTCAGTACCTTGTCCTAGTTTTTGACTTTCCCCAATGTTAATTAGTTCATGTCCTAACCATTTTTTCAAGACCAGTTTACCTGGAGGTTTCATTTTATTATATCTAAGAAAGTTTACTTAACATTCTACAAGAATTAAAGAACAATCATTCATATAAATAATATCATAAAGAACTTTTACACAATTTTTCCCAAAAAAATTCTTTTTATTTATTAAATATTCAATAAGGATTTAAAAATCCTTGAGTTTACATAGAATGACTATTCAAATAGTCTAAGGGAGAGTATCCCTCAGATTCAATTTTTTATACATAGCTTCGTGGGGTATAACCCTCATATTTTTGCTCATTCCTATCATAATAAGGATAATATCTCTCAGCCTATCCTTAGACACATAATTTTGGGAACATATTCCTCTTATTTGCCACTTGAGGCTATTACAATCATTTCAGCCATAGGTACAACACAAGGGTCCCTAAATATCATTGTTGGACTAACACTAAATTATAAGGGCATATCCCTAGAAAGTGATAAAGAGTCCGACTTTATCGAAGCTCAACAAGAGGTAAGTAGTTGAAGTTGGCATCATCTTTCATCCTTCTCTTCTCTTGGATGATTTGTGAAAGGGTGTGATTGAATGTCTCAGTATTGCTTAGACAAATGGTGTTGTCATGATTGGTTTTCAATAATTATGAATATGGGCTTCTCTTTTCTTCTTGTCCCATAGGTAGCGCTCATTCTCGATTACTGACTTCCTTGTAGCTAACTTGAGATGCACGATCATAGCACAAGAATTTCCAAACATTAGACTCATTAATGTTGGATTGGTAATATAGTGATCACATAGGTTCTAGAGTTGAATTTAGTAGCTCTAATACCACATGTAACATGCCCATTGTTCTACACAATAATTTTTCCTATGTTTTACCCACAAGCGAATAACTTATGCATCTAATCTTAAAGATCAATACAAAAATTATTTTCCTTTGAATAATAAATGCACATTTGAAGCATATTCAAACTTTCCCATTGCATATAAAAGAATTCCTTTTATTAATTCAAATAATGATGATACATAATTTCCATATGATATTTCATATTTATAATTTCTATACAGATTGATACAAGTTACATACATAGCTTAAACAAGGTTACCTAATATATAAAGTACAATTGTCTAGGAAATCCCCCTAAAATATTGGCCACCATTTGATGAGGAGAAGCATCACTCAAGTGCTTTTCCACCAACCATATACTTACTACGGTCCCCAACACATCTACCTAACTTGTAAGATGGACCTACCCTTTGATGAAGAGATTGGTTTGGTAACCTCATAATAGTAACCCTTTCTAAGCTTGGTGTTGTGTCCTATACATTTCTAGAAATGACATACAGTGGTTAGAACTTACATGTATGAACATCCCTTGCCTAGTACATAATCCTGAATCACAGTGAAATCAACAGTGTAAATAGTGGCTACTTACACTACTTTGGCCAAAGTTTCCATTAGCCTGAACTTAGAGTGGACATCACACATTCACCCACCTTTCTAGCCCGATTTAGTTTAAAATGACCATTATACTCTATATCTAGGTTACCCCCTTTCCCATGGATCAAAACAATCCTAGAAATAACCCACATAACATCACATAAACAAAATAACTTTTCTATAGAAGTGATTATAACAACTTCTTGCATAATGCTACATATGTCTAGTATAGACATCCTACATATAGCGATGACAACTACATAAACTATAAGTATGTTGCACTTATATAAGCTACCATATATAGGGTACATAAAAACATAACTAATAAGATAGGTTCTACAACATATTGCATAACTAAGAAACAAGCAATCTTGAACAAACACCACAACATATTAAAAAACACTCTTTTTCCAACATATTAAATAATATAATTTAACCTTTCCAATGTAATGGAAAAAGTATAGAAAATAGCATGCCTATATGTTAGTGAAAAGATTTTTCCTTTAAAAAAATGAACACAAATGACTCTATAATGCCCAAGAAAGGTAAAATCAACTCACAACAGTTGGAGAGATTACCATTGAATTGGTAATCTTCCTCTGAATTTTAGTTGAGGTACATCTCCCTCTTATGATATAATTTTGTATTTTTTTTAATATATATGAACTCGAGATATGCTTTTAACTAGAAATCATAAAAGGAAAACTAACACTTTTTCATAGCCATGAAACAAGTACAAAAGAAAATGCAATAAGTTAAATTGTTGTTGAAATGAAACCTAACTAGAAAATGATCAATATTGTAGCTCACAAATCAAGATATGAACACTTGCTGACTCAACTCAGTACAATTCCAATCATCTACTATAAATATTTAAACTAAATGTCACTAAACAACACATTCTCATAAGAAAGGTATATCTAAATGGTTGTCAAAGCTCACATACTTTGTCACAAACACTAACATTTAATTCAAATTACTACACACAGATAATAACATTCATAGAAAACTAATTGAAACTCCAAAATTTGATCCTTTATTAAGATCGATTCTCACTCATGCATCACAGTGTAAGGGGGATCAAAGTGTCAAACCATTACAACATCTTACAATTGAATATTTAAAATTTTACATCTATAATAGTTAATATTTCTTGAAACTATTTCTTGGATGCTAACCATTACTTGATCAAATAAAAGTTGGCCAAAAATTGACTAACCTTGTTAGATTATGACAATTCCCTTTATTAATTGTTATTTTTAGGGATGGTTATGATTACATCCTATTTTCCATTTGATAGGACATGAGGGTGAACTGTCGCTTAATATGAGCAAACCACATGGCTTTCCTTTGAGTGAAATTTTTACTACCTTAACTTCTCTATGAAATATTGGTACGCCACCTAGATCATTTTGTGTAGTTCCTTAAATATTGAGGGCCTTACTTGAATCCAATTCACAAGATCTCTATCACATTCCCTTGCTTGAATTAATTAAGTTTAAAGCAATTTCTATGTACTTTAGCATCAAGCTCAACCAATTTGTCCTTGTCACTCATTAAATCTTATTTACCACCATTCATTTTGCATAATGCTAGTTACATCTTCGAGAATGTCAAGCTCATCAAGTGAAATAGTCATGGAGAGTGACTTTTTAGTCATAGAAGGTGTTGAATGCAGTGTTATTTTCTAGTTGGTGATGGATCGACTAAGGGAGGTCTTCCTCATTTGAAGAAATGTGGAAGTAGAAGTCATCTGCAAGGTGATTGGTGAGCACTTCCTATTGCAAGTGGATGTTCACAATGCCAACCTTCTTGAGCATTTTATGTACAATATTATACACACTTTTGGCCTTTTTGGATGGGATTTGTGGGCTACTAAGCATCTGGTTCACCCACGATATGTGTAGTGAGTTGAAGATTCCCTAAGAGGGATTTCTGTTCATTTAGGTGTGGGATTGATTGGTGATGCTATTTGTATCTCCTGTGCATTGTGTAATGAGAGAGTTGGCCAAGCTATTACTCTTATGTGTGTTGGCCTTGAAAGCAACAACATGGAGACCTTCACTCATTGTGGAATACAACAAAAATATTATCTCTCCTACACAAATTGAGTGAATACAAGAGGTGATCGAGGCTATCAAGGTCATCATATTCACCCTCTATGTTTGAAAAACCCCTGCTATGAAATCACCTTCTTTTTGGCAATGTAATACAAAGTTTTATCGATATATATATATATATATATATATATATATATATATATACATATATATATATATATATATGTATACATATATATGTATATATATATATACATATATATGTATATATATACATATATGTATACACATACACACACACACACACACACACATATATATATCTCTTTTTCTTTTTGAATCACTCTCCATTATGGAGATCTTGTCTACTTTAATTTCACTATTTGCAACTTTTAATTTTATGCTCATGTGTGGAATTATGTATGGAAAACTACATTTTCTTGTAAACAATATTTTGCTTTGTAATTTCATCCTCAATAATGAAGCAAGTTTCGACCCCAAATGTACTAGATAAATATTTGTGGGTAAATTTTGAAAAAAATTTAGAGTCTGCCACAGTTGTAGAAACCTACCTTTATGCCACCATAGGGAATAAACTTGTAATTTCAAATTTATCAATTAGTCTTTATGTTAAGCACTTAAGAAAATAATGACAACTAATTTTATAATTTTGAAGGAGATAAAGAAGTTTTGAAAACCCTTCGCGATAGATAAAGGTTTTAAAACTTTACAAAGTTTTTCCAAACCTATGTCATTTTTCCCATGTGATTATTTTCTTTTATTACAACGTGCCTTTAAATCTTTTGAGCCAGGCTCAAACTGACCTGTGAGATTCCAAAGTGAAGCTCATAAGAAAACATATAGGTTCAAAAACCAAGTTGGGATTTGACACTAGTTTGAAAACTTCATTAAAGACCAAAAAAACATACCTCTCTAATTTACTCAGTGTTTTGGAGGATATTTTTAGGGTTAGGGCTAAAAATGATGAAAAAATTTGGCTTTAACTGGGCATAAGGGTTTCCAAGGATGAAGACATGAACCCAAACTTCAAATTCTAGAATATCAATTTCTTATCCATTGGGCAACAGAGTCAAGATTAAAAATCAAAGGATTGCACAAAACAAAAATGGGACCACACACCAAAAGTAGATAGGAGAAATAAACCTATTTACAATGGTAGGGGGCATGCATTAGTGCAAAAAGATGAAAATTATTATACATAGTCATTGACAGGATGGGAAAAAGATGACCCCTGGTGATTAAGACCAACATAACCAAATACCAAAGGTAAATTTAGGAACAATGACTTGAAAGAGAAAATACTTACATGATGAGGGAATTTTGTTATTACTCCTTCGAACATTTGAGTGAGCTACTGGGTGAAAATGCTCAAAACCTTTCCCTTAATCGCTTCTCTAATCACATCGGCCTTTGAAGATGTCATTTGAGTGATAATGACAGAGCTACCCAGGCACCATTTGTTGGATGAAAAACAAGCAATCCCACCCTCTTGATTAAGTACAACCATCTCATCTTTCAAAATAAATTCCACCAGGACCTCATACTCATGTGTATTCCTAGAATTGTTCACTTCGTTTCTCAACTTGCAGATAAATGTAGCCTTTGTCAGGAATTGTAGCTCTTCGCAAACCTCTGATGTTTCTTTTATGCAATTCCTACCAACACATGCCTCTATTCCAACTTCTCTTTCTTGGATATCATTTTTTGAAGTGGATTCTTCTTCTTTCTTTTCAACCTTCAAGGAAAAATTTGTGAACTTGTAAGCTTCTTGGCATCATTCTTTTGAATCCCTTTCTCATCTTTAGTAGCTAAAACTACCTAGGAATCAAGACTAAGTGACTATCCAACATCCCTCTATATCATAACATCATAATCTACATCATTGCGACTAAAGAACTCATCATCATCATCATATGAATCATCAGAATCTTCATTTTTTAGTCTTGAAAGCTCAACTCCACTTGATTATCTTGTCATGTGAGTTTCAGAAGATCTTACTCACCATGATGGAATCAAACTCATAGGGTTAGCTTGGGGTGGCTCATCATTACTCAAAACATTGAGAACTTCCCTTGGGAGGAGACTTGAAATGGAAAAAGATCCACCACCCAGGCATTCACAATACCTCAACAATTCTTCTTCAATTCTTATAACTTTAAATTTTATTGTTTCAAAATCAAATATACCTCTTCTCCTCAAGAAAAAATAAATTTTAGGAAGTAGTACATGCATAAGGGTGACCGCTAGATTAGTTTCACTAGGTCTACTAGAACATGAGATATGATTTAGAGCCCTAATGAATCTATCAATAAGACTCCTAACACTTTCATATCCACTCCTTTGAATATTAAAAAGAGTTATCAGGTGAGCTCTCTTATTGACCACATTTCTAAATCTCTTGAGAAAGCTATATCTCTAAGAGTATTCTAGTTTGTAATGCTTCCCTTTGTTGGGAAATTATTTCTCAACCTTCTAATTATATATGGTTTATTGTTGATAAAATGTACATATATATATATATATCCTAGTTACGCTGATAGGTGTATACAATGGTATAAGTGGGGGAGAGTGGGATGCATGTAGACAATTTCTTGTTAACTTTTTCAAGAAACTACTAAAATGGCCAACATACATTAGATAAATGATACATTGTAAATCTAGACCAATAATTATTAGGTTTTAGATCTAGATAATGGTGGATATTTTGTTGGCCTATATTTCCATAGAATGTGATCCTATTTTATGATGGTGTTGTATTACGGTTGGGGTAGAGAGAAACAGTGGTGTATTTTGAGAGTCTGAAACAGTCATGTTGTCTCTTGATCTCTGAGTGGTGATACTACTGTGGGAAGTTTGCTTTGCAAGTATATTGTAATCTTTGTGATTTATTGAATAATATATTAGGTGGCTTTTGGAGTGTGGGATTTTTCTCCCAAAAGGGTTTTCTCCATGTAAATCATTGTGTTGTGGTATGCATGATATTTGTGTTTATTTTTGTTTAAGTTTTTGTAATTGTTAAATATTTGTAAAAGTTTTGCATTATTCTCCTCTCAAGATTAGTGTAGGAAGTTGTTTCGCTACCTTAGCATCCTTACAAGTGGTATCAGAGCTTGATCACCTTTGGTTTCAATTGTGGGTTGTTGAGTTTTTTTGAACTAATTCAAATTTGAGTGGGAGCTTGTGCAAAAGATACATTGTGATCTTGTTACAAGAATTTTAAGATGGTGAGTTCATTAGGGAGAATAGAGGTGGAGAATTTTTTTGGAAATAATTTTGAAATGTGGAAGCTGAAGATGGAGTATCTATTGATAGATCGAGATTTGTGAGATGTTGTTGATGAGAATGTTTCAAGCTTGTAGATCCTACTCAAGTTGCTCAATATGATGTTATGGACCGTAAAGCCAAGGGTCTAATCAAATTGTGTTTGGAAGACTCTATTTTAATTAATGTCCATGAGGACACCTTTGTACAAAAACTATGGAAGAAGCTTGGTGAGACGTATCATGCCAAATATTTAGTGAACAAGATTTCCTTGAGGAAGAAGTTGTATTCCTTGAGAATGGAAGAGGGTGGATGAATCACAGACCACTTGGAAGCATTCAATATGCTTGTGGCTCAATTGGTTGGTGCAGGAGCACCTTCACCATGATTCTATTTTGTAAATGATTTTATTTTTTTCATTTGTAGAAGTCATTTGCAAAAAATGTAAAGATGTTAACAATTATTGCAATCAAAGTGTAAAAGTTGCATAAATTAGGAGTTAATGGGTCATTAGAGACTAAACATGGGTAGGAAGTTGGAAATAAATTGGAAACTGATTTTTAATGGTGTAAATTCCTTTAAAAATTATTTTTAACTCCTTTTGTGGTCGTTGGTGATTGATACCTTGAAGAAAATAATGAAAAAAAACTTTGTTTTATACACATTTTTCAGAAAATTGACTGTTTCCAGCCTTTGTACGGATTTTTACAGCCTCAAATGATGGAATAAATGTTTTTAAGTGTTAGATGGAACAATCACCTTCCATTTCCAATTTGTTTCATGCAGATTGGTTCATTTTTAAAGAAGTTATACTAATTTTTGTAAATACAGTCTAAATTCTGATCTAAGGTAACAGTTTGCACTAAAATTCATGTTTCTCAAAATTTAACCATTGGATTTTAATAAAAATTGGAGAAAATGTCCATAATGATATCCTATAAAGTCTCACTGGAGAGATTGGATTAATTTGTTGATTTGTGAAAGTTATAGGTGTCTGTTTACATGCATATCTGTTTATTTTGACCTAATTTGTAGCAAAGAAGTCCGGACATTAAGCATGTGTTCCAAAACAATTATACCTAAAAATGAGATATATTTTTAATGGCTGAAATGGGTGCTCAAAAAATTATTTATTGTTTTGAGATTCAATCTGGTTTGAAAGTTACACCCGATTTAGTGTTTTGATTCTCTTCAAGTGAAATTTGGGTTTTTAGTGCAAGTAATTTGTAAATTTGATAAAACAAAGGAATAAGGCTATGTAATTGGTTTATTTCTATCAAAATGATGATTTTGAAGATGTATGAGGGTCTGGTTTGAGTTTGATATAGGTTTAGAGTCATGTTTTGAAGAGTTGGGCTTTGTAGCCATGAAGAAATTCAAAGAAATTGAAGTAATTTTGGTAAAGGATTGAATGAGAATTGTTTTAAGTATTGTTGTTTCTTCCTTTGCTCTGCATCAGGAATCCATTGGTGTCAAAATAGATGAGGAGGAGAAATGTCATATCTTGCTTTTTTCTTTGCCTGATTCGTGGGATTCTCTTGTTATGGCTATTGGGAGTACTTTTGTAATTTTTAAGACTGAAGATGTGATGGGTTCTTTTCTTTCTAAAGAGATGAGGAGGAAGGTATCCATCACTTCCAAGGAGGCCCTAAATGTTCATGGAAGACCTAAGGAAAAAGGACAGAAGAGATGCATGAACAATCTAAGTCTAGGGGGAGATCTAAATCTCCTAGAAAGTCCAAAGTTATTTATTGGAACTGCGGTAAGCCTAGGCATGTTCGTAAGGAATGTAAAGAAGAAAATAAGAAGAAAAAAAAAATTGATCATGATTCTAAGTCTGAGAAGGAAGTTGGTGACACATTCATTGTAGCTTTAGCAACTCATTTAGGTAATTATGCATGGTTAGTTGACTCAGGTTCATCTTTCCATATGAAATTTAATAGAGATTGGTTTTGTGAATATCAAATTTGATGGAGGTAAGGTGTACTTGGGTGATGATTCTCATTTAGATATTGTTGGTCATAGTAAAGTTAAAATCAAATTTCTTGATGGTAGAATAAAAAGGATTAATGGTGTGTTGCATATCCCTGAATTAGCACAAAATTTGTTATTTGTGAGCAAACTAATAGATGCGGGTGTGCAGGTAGTATTTTTTGATGCAGGATGCAAGATGGTTAGAGGTTCTATGGTGATTGGTAGAGGTGTCAGATATGGTACATTGCATAAGCTTGATGCATGCACTATTGAGTGCAATAGTACTTTTGTGAAAAGAAATTATGTGGAAGAAGTGAGGTTTTCACCTTCAACAGATGGTCATAGATTTTGAGTACCCAAGGGTGCTCTTTCTTGTGAAACAAAGTTACCTACAAAGAAAAATATGTTATAGCACCAGATACTTGGCCACATTAGAGAAAAGGGTCTTTAAGACTTGAAAAATAAAAACCTTTTTGAAGGTTCATGTGATTGTAATCTTGAATTTGATTTTTGTGAGCATACATTTATGGAAAATAAAACCACATTCAATTTTACTCGAGTTCTCATAAATCTTGTTGTGTATTGGATCTTATTCATTCTAATGTGTTTGGTCCTGTAGATGTTCCTTTGATTGGTAAATCTACATATTATGTTTCATTTATTGATGATTATAGTAGAAGGAAATGGGTATATTTTCTAAACAGTAAATATGAAGTTTTCATTCGATTTAAAGAATTTAAAGCAATGGTTGAGTTGCAGACTAGAAAGAAAATAAAATGTTTGAGGACTGATAATGGTGGTGAATTTTTCTCTAATGATTTTGATAGATTCTATAAAGATTGTGGTATTCATAGACAAAAGACAACTCTGTATTCTCCACAACATAATGGAGTTGTAGAAATAATGAACAAGACACTAATGGAGAAGGCTAGGAGTATGTTGAGTGGTGCTAACCTAGAACAAAGGTTTTGGGATGAAGTTGTTGCCACTACCTTTTACCTGATTAACAAGTCTCCTACATCATCTCTTGTTGATAAGATGACTATAGAGGAATGGTTGGATTGCAAACCTTCATTAAGAAATCTTAGAGTTTTTGGTTGCAAGGCATATGCACATGTGCCAAAGGAGAAGCGAACAAAGTTGGAGAACAAGGTTGCAAAATGTATCTTCATCGGATATAGCTATGGTGTGAAAGGATACAAGCTTTGGGAACCTATTGCACAAAAGGTAATATATAGAAAAAGAGTTATTTTTAGAGAAACTAAGCCTTCTTTTGTTACATTGCAGTCAAAACAAAGTAAACAAGAAGATGTGATTGAATTTCCTTCTACACTTGAGAAAGTTGAATCGAGGCCCAAGGATAGACAAGAAGTTGAGGAGATCTCATCTAGCTTTGGATCTTCAGAAGAGAAGGAAGAACCTCCAACTCAACTTGTTCATAGGTCTACAAGGAATAGGTAACCACCTGAAAGGTATACACCTATTGATTGGAGATTTATTTTTGCTTTGAATACTAACATGGATGAAGCCAAATTGATAGAAGAGGCATTAGGTATGAATGATGCAGAATCCTAAAAGATTGCTATGGATGAAGGAATGACATCTTTGAAAAAGAATGATATGTGGGATCTTATACCATCTCCTAAAGGATGGAATCCTATTGGTTGCAAATGGGTGTTCAAGAAAAAGATTGGTTCAGATGGAGGTATTGAAAAGTACAAGGAAAGGTTGGTTGCAAAAGCTTACTCTCAAGTTGAGGGTGTTTATTATGGTGAGATATTCTCTCCTCTTGAAAAAATCACATCCATTAGATTTTTGCTTGCTATTGTTGTTGCTTATGATTTAGAGGTTGAACAAATGGATGTGAAAACTGCTTTCCTTCATGGTGACTTGGAGGAGGATATTTATATGAAACAACTAGAGCACTACGTGGTGAAAAGTAAAAATAAATTGGTTTATAAATTGAAGAAATTTGTGTATGGCTTAAAACAAATTCCTAGGATGTCGTACCAAAAATTTGATACATATGTGTTGAGTTTGGGATTTGAGCATTCTAAATCAGATCATTGTGTCTATTATAAAACCAATGATGATCATTTCCTATTTATTGCATTATATGTTGATGGCATGTTATTTATTGGCAAAGGGAAAGGTATGATTTCAGAACTAAAATCTCAACTTGCTGCTAAATTTGAAATGAAAGACCTTGGTGTAGCTAGACACATTCTTGGGATGGAAATTAAAAGAGCTAGAGTGAACAAAAAGTTATGGCTTGGCCAAAGTAAGTATGTCAATTCAATTTTAAAGAGATTTAACATGCATGATTGTACACCATTGTGTGTTCCCCTTTCTATTGGAACAAATTTATCTATTTCAGATTGTCCAACATCTCCATCAAAGATGGAATACATGAGCATAGTGCCTTACCAAAGTGCATTTGGACGTTTGATGTATGCTATGGTTTGTACTAGACCATATATTGCCTAAGCAGTGAGAGTTCTTTCCAGATATATGTCTAATCCTGGTAGAGCTCATTGGGATGTAGTTAAAAGGGTCTTTAGATATTTGTGTGGTACTTGAGATTACTCCTTATGTTATCATAGTAATGTGACTGAAGACGATATTTCCCTTGATATTCATGGTTATGTGGATTCAGATTGGTTAAGTGATATTGATAGTAGATGATCCACCGGTGCTTATGTGTTTACATTATTCAGTGGTGCAATTAGTTGGATGAGTAAGCAATAGGCTATGGTTGATTTGTCCACTACTGAAGTAGAGTATATGGTAGCTACTCATGCTTGTAAAGAAGGAATTTGGCTTAAGAGACTTTGTTAAGATATTGGAATAAAACAAGGTGCAGTGACAATTTATTGCGACAGTCAGAATGTGATATGTCTAGCCAAGAACCCGACATTTCATGCCAAGACCAAACACATTGATGTATAGTATCATTTTGTTTGAGATATGGTTGAAGATGACAGGGTGAAGTTGGTTAAGGTAGATACTTTGATGAATGTTGTTGGTTCTTTAACTAAGCCTGTGAGCACAAAGAAGTTCAGATGGTGTTAAAATACTATGGGCCTTTTGGCCCCTAGTAATTAAGAGACAATGTTTACTCTTACAAGGTGTTCAAAAAGTGGGATATTTGTTGGGAAATTGTGTCTCAACCTTGCAATTATATACAGTTTATTGTTGATATGATGTATATATATTTCCTAGTTACATCGATAGGTGTATACAATGGTATAAGGGGGGGAGAGTGGGATGCATGTAAATAATTTTTTGTTAACTTTTTTAGGAAACTACTAAAATGGCCCACATACATTAGATAAATGATACAATGTAAATATCGACCATTCTAATTATTATGTTTTATATCTAATGGTGGATAATTTGTTGGCCTATATTTCCCTAGAATGTGATCCTATTTTATGAGGGCATTGTATTACGACTATGGTAGAGAGAGACAATGATGTATTTTGAGAGTTTGAAAGCAGTCATGTTGTCTCTTAATCTCTGAGTGGTGATACTCTTGTGAGAAGCTTTCTTTGCAAGTATATTGTAATCTTTGTGATTTATTGAATAACATATTGGGAAGCTTTTGGAGTGTGGGGTTTTTCTCCCGAAAGGGTTTTCCCCATGTAAATCACTGTGTCATGGTATGCATGATATTTGTGTTTATTTTTGTTTAAGTTTCTATAACTATTAAAGATCTATACAAGTTTTGCATTAATTTCATCTCAAGATTAGTGTAGGAAGTTGTTTCGCTACCTTAGCTTCCTTACACCCTCTTCGAGTAGCATGAACCATTATGCTACTAAACCTTCCAAAGATGTGACAAAGATGTGAACAAAAACATTTTATTCAATAATCCTAGAGGAGGTGCAGGCAGTTGTAAAGGTATGTAAATGATCTTTGGGGTCTTGTGCATTTTCTCTAGTGAACACAAGGAAATATTGCCTAGATCCTTCGGGAAGTGGGTGATAACTTGACAATGTTAGGGGACTAAAATTGGTTCCCCAAGGTCATGAAAATGAAGAGGTCATTAGAATAAATTGAAACTAATATGTATGGGTTCTTTTTTAAACAAAGTCTCCAATCTTAGAAAGATATAATTTTTTAAGTTCAACTAATTTTGTGGTGGCTCTCTTCTTATTGATGGTGGATTTTGGTTCTGCTTGGGTTGGGGTGGTGGGTTAGCATAGTGGACAATTTCAATTCTTGGGAACCTTTCCACCACAAATCTGACTTGATTGTCACTAGAAGTTCTTCATCCATGATTGGCTCCATATAGTTTGTCTACATGATAGAGATTATGAAAAATGGGATTGTTACATTACATCCTTAGGAGTGAGATTAATTGAAAACTAATTTGGAGATAATTATTTCTCAACCAAAATATAATATTGATCTACTATCATGGTTCTAGATGGTTTCTTTTAATCCCACCCCAACATCCTTTTCATTAGGTGTCAAATTGATGGTTCATTGTTAGACTCCTCTTGTTAATGCTACCTTGTATCAACAACTTGGGGAGTCTCATATATCTCACACATACTCATAGTGATATTTTTATGTTGTTGGTATATAGTCTCTCATTTTATGTAGTAACTTCATGAGCTTCATTAGAAATTTTCTAGACATATACTACACTATTTATAGGGGACATGCTCATTTAGGATACACTATTAGATTGTTTATGAATATGTAACTTGTCTTGTCTTGTTGGGACTCATTTTTCTTTCCTAAGTTGTACTTAAGGGGGGGTGTTGGTGCAATTATTTATTTATTGTATACCTTATATTAAGTTTACTTAGCTAATTATTCTTTAATTTATATAAATTAAGAAAAAATTGAGCACATGTGTCATATCTTTGATTGATGGGAGAAAATTCCACCTCCACCTCATTCAACTCATTGAATAATGGTAGTTAGGTGTCACCTCTCCCTCATCAAGTTGATTTCACTTTACACCATTGCTCTTGCATGTAGATTTTATCCTCTAGATCACTAACTTCAATTTCTAGGGAACTTTTTAACTTGGCTCATACATCCCAAAGCATATATTAAAATTCTATAAGTTTATCTTATATATATTGGTGAATTTATGATGTCATAATTCTATTTTGATCTTAGGAAGATTTAACTTTTTCAATCATTCAAGTTATTATTAAATCTAACAATAGTGTTGTTCTTAGTCCCATATTTCCAAGTGGTTATGCAAACTTTCCTTTGACAAATGTAAAAGTATAGCTTCACATTAACTATCCCTCTTTTATGCTTTAATATCTTAGGTGTTTTCTATCTAGAGAAAGATAATAATAATACTAAAGGATAATGCATATGTGCCTCTAAAAACCCAAGAAGAGAAAACTCATGTCAATTACAAATAATTCACTATTCACTTAAACATATTGTTGTTGGTCAACCTATATCAAAATCCTTATTGATACATCTTGTGCTAATTAGTTCATGTATCTCCACATGGGTAGGATTGTATTCTTATAAGCCCTAATTTTCATACATTGAGGACTTTTCCTACCAAATTTTAGGTAGAAGATATGAAGTGTTATAGTGTGAACCCAACACTACTTAAAGTGTGATCAAATGGTTAGTGTGTTATGAATATATGATGCAGGAGCATCCAGTGGTGTAAGGGCAATCTTGCATCACCCAAAAATAGTTAAATTTCAAGTTTCTCAGTTTTTAGATGTTTTTATATTTTTGGATACCCTTTTCATCATAATGAAATTCCCAATTTACGGTTTTTAATTTCGGTTCTTGGGTTGAAAGATATTGCAGTTTTAGTTTCCCAAATTTGCACCTGAAAATCTTTCGAGTGGGATTTGAGGCACTTAGAGCTCCCATATTGGCCCCAAAACTTGCCAAAATTGGCGTAACAAATTTTGAGCATGTTCTTGACTTTGAGACCTTTCCAACGGTTCAAACGGTTTGCGAATCAGAGGCTTGGATCAAAAGTTATGACCCCGCGAAGTTGGCGCACTTTCTAGAAGATACCATTGCAAATGCTCTTTTGAAATTTGAACTTCATGTTGTAAATTTTCGGCGCCAAACTGCTTAAACTCAAATTGAATGTTGTTTTGGCTCAAAACAAATGAGGACCTCTATTTATGGGCGGGTTTTCTAATTTTTGGGTAACTTTTTGGGGACAAGCTCGCATATTGCGAAAGGGTTATTCTGTAGCTTTTTGTAGCTTGCATGTGTTGTAGAACTCGAGATTTTGAGGTCCTCTCAGATGTAAGAGTGTTCCATTTTCCTCGAATAAAATTATTCTCTTTGTTTGTGGGTTATTTCTCGTGGTCTCGTGTCGTTTGTTTCATCAAGTGGTATTAGGAGCCAAGTTTTTCTCTTTTGAGCATTGGGACGATCACGCATCATGAGGCGCTCGCACTGTGACCGTGGTTGTGGTCGAGGTCAAGAAAGATGCCTCCAAGCACGATACCCGGTAGGCGGGTGGTGCCGTGAGGTGGTCGAGGTGGCAGAGATGCTGGTGGAAGAGATGCACTAGCAGCCCTCCAGAGACAGCTTGATGCGTTACAAGAGCAGTTGAGAAGAGGGTTAAACCTAAGGGAGGAAAGTGAGGATGAAGGATAGGAAGAGGTGGTTTCAAAGGAACATGTTTCCAAGTGGTGGTGAAGTTAAGAAGGAATCGAGCCTAAGTGAATGTCCACAACACCAAGGAAGGGCAGACAAAAGGCCGAAGGTTGTGGAAGGGTTGTGCATGCAGATGAGGAGGCCCAATCTAAACATTCGTGATGACGCCGAAAAGGGAGAAAACCTCAGTGATTAGAGAGCCCTAGTGACCTGGGCGAAAAGGAACCGCAATCGCAGGAAGAATCCGCTTCACACAAGGTGCAAGTGTGAAGGAAAATGTTGTGATGTCATTACTGACGGTGGGGAGCACTAATAATTTGGTGTCGTAGGAGATGGTCACAAAGTTGAAGTTGAAGAGGAAGCAACCGCAGACTGCATCGGATTGCCCGGGTTGCGCAAAGACCTCACAAAGTTTTGGTCAATGAGCGCTGCCTAGTAAAGTTCAAGATTGGGAGCTACCATGATGAGGTACTCTCAGATATCATCCCCATGTGGATGGTCACATGTTGTTGGGGAGGCCATGGCAGCTCGATAGGTGAGCTATACATGATGGCCATGCAAACACTTATTCCTTGACAAAGGATGGGGTTCATCACAAGTTGAAACCCCTAAAGGAGACCGAAGAAAAGGTATGCAGTATTGCTAGAATTTGTTATGTAGATGGAAAAAAAAATTTAGAAGGTATGAAGCATGAGTGTGTGTGTGTTATGCATTGATTCCTAGAATGGGTAATGAGGATAGTGAGAAGGTTCCAGAAGAAGTTTCTGGGATGTTGGATGAGTTTTAGGATATTGTTTCTGATAATATACCTAAGGGTTTACTGCCAATAAGGAAGATCACTAATCGATTGACTTGATTCCTGAGTTAGCTTGCTTAAATAAGGCAAAATTCTCATAGAATGTCTCTAAAGCAGTAAAAGAGGAGTTGGAAATCGCATAAGTTCAAGAGTTGTTGAGAAAGGGTTTGATATAGGAGAGTTTGAGTCCATGTGCGGTACCTACAGTACTAGCACCAAAGAAGGATGGGGAGTGGAGGATGTGTACAGATTCCCAAGCCATAAACAAGATAACAATCAAGTACAGATTTCCCCTGCCAAGGATGGATGACCTAATGGACTGTTTGAGTGGAGCTCAGTACTTCACAAAGATTGATTTGAAGAGTGGATATCACCAGATCCAGATTCGAGAGGGAGATGAATGGAAGACTTCCTTCAAGACAAAAGAGGGCCTGTACGAGTGGTTAGTCATGCCTTTTGGGCTAACCAATGCACCGAGCACATTCATGTGGCTCATGAACGAGGTACTAAAAGAATTTCTAGGAAGTTTTGTTATTGTGTATTTAGATAATATTTTGATTTTTAGTAAAACATTGGATGATCATCTAATGCATATTCAGAGAGCCTTTGAGAAGTTAAGAGAAGAGAAACTGTTGATTAATCTGAAGAAATGCAGTTTTGTGAAGAGGGAGTTAGTGTACTTGGGGTTTATTGTCTCAGCAGAAGGTCTCAAGATGGACCCAGAGAAGGTGAAGGCTATTTTGGAATGGCTTACCCCAATAACTACTACTGAGGTGAGATCTTTCCATGGTTTGGCTAGCTTTTATAGAAAGTTCATTAGAAATTTTAGTAGTATTTGTGGACCCCTGACTGAAACAATGAGAGGCGATAGAAAAGAATTCAAGTGGAGCATTGGAGAAGCAAAAAGTTTTGAACTGTTGAAGCAGAAGGTGACAGAGCAACCTGTTCTAGCTCTCCCAAATTTCAACAAGGTGTTTCAGGTGGATTGTGACGCTAGTGGTTGTGCCATTGGAGCAGTGTTGAGCCAAGAAGATAAGCCCATTGCCTATTTCAGTGAAAAGTTAAATGATGTGAAGAGAAAGTATTTTGTATACAATTAGGAATTTTATGCGATAGTTCAAGCATTAAAGAAATGGAGACATTATTTGTTACCAAAGTAATTTGTTCCCATCGTATCATTAGGCCTTGGCAAGACCTAAATAGTCAGGAAAATTTTAAATCAGAGGCATGTATGAAATGGGTAGAGTTTTAAGGTGAGTTATACCTTTGTTTTGAAACATAGGAGTGGGAAGTCAAATAGGGTTGCAGATGCCTTAAGCAGGAGGCATACATTGATGACAAAGATGCAGATTGAAGTGGTTGGGTTCAATGAACTCAACACACTGTATGCAGAAGATTCTAATTTTGCAGAAGCCTTGAAAGCTTGCAAGGAACCCGCTGGCATAAAGGACAAAAGATTAAGGTGGTCGGATTTCATAATCCGGTGATGGCATATTATTTAAGGAAGTCAATTGTGTATTCCTCGAGGAGTTCTGGGCGAGGAGAACTTGATGTTTATAGCATAGTGGAGGAAACGGCGACATTTGGTTGGGATACAAGACCACATCGCGAGCATTATTATTGGCCTCGCCATCAGATGCAAGAAGCTTGTACAAAGCTGCGTGGTATGTCGATGGCTAAAGGAGTGAGCCAGAATACCGATTTATATCATCACTTTACCGTAATTCGCAGAGGCCATGGGACATTAAGGGCATGGACTTTGGTTCTTGGTTTGCCATGACAATAACGAGGGAATGATTCTCGGGCCTGGTGCTTGATAGGTTTTCGAAGATGGTACATTTCATTCCATGTCAGAAAACCCATGATGAAGTCCACATTGCTGACTTGTTCTTCAAAGGGGTGGTGAGGCTACATGGTCTGCCAAAGAGTATTGTTTCTGATCGTGACACCAAATTTGTGGGATACTTTGGAGGACCTTTGTGGAAGAAGCTAAAGACAGAGTTGAAGTTCGCTTCTACACACCATCCAATAAACGTGATGGGCGTATTGCTGTTGGACATGAGTCCGGGTAATCTAATCGGGAGATAAGCCTGTGGGAGATAAAACCTTAAGGGATGGACTTGATCTTACCCCTGCTGCAGTAATTTTCTACAACAATTATGTCAACAAAAGCACTGTAGACTCATTCCGCATTGTGTATGGAGGTAGCCACTTAACAGCCCCTGCACTGGAGGAAGATGGACCAAGAGAAGAAAACAAGTGCCGAAGCTAAAGATTTTGCAGAACACATCAAGGATATACATGAGAAGGTAAGAGAACATATTAACAAGATGAATATGCAGTATAAGGCTAAGGCAGATCAGAAGAGGAGGTATAAGGAGTTTCAGATTGGTGATGAAGGATGGTCCACTTGAGGAAGAAAGGTTTCCAGTGGGAACATATAACAAATTGAAGATGAAGAAGTTCGGTCCCTGTAAGATTTTGAAGAAGCATGATTCAGGGAATGCATATGAGGTAGAGTTGCCTGATGGAATCAACATTTCCCCTGTGTTCAACATTTCAGATTTGACGAGTATCATGAAGGTGGCAAGAGGAAGTACCAATGATGGAATAGTGTAGGATTCCAGACCTACTTCAGAAAAGGAGGAGATTGAAGCAATCTTGGATAGTCGTGGTGGGGAAGGAGTACCGAAAACGCAAGATGGAAGAATATCCGTGAAATGGAGAGGAAGGCCTGTGGAAGATTCATCCCCGCTATCTAAGGTGCGTTGACCGGTTGGTTTTCCTCAACCATCTGAGATGTGACAGGTCACTTCTCAAATTACCCTAGGTGTCTGATGCAGGAGCATCCAGTGGTGTAAGGGCAATCTTGCATCACCCAAAAATAGTTAAATTTCAAGTTTCTCAGTTTTTAGATGTTTTTACATTTTTGGATACCCTTTTTGTCATAATGAAATTCCCAATTTACGGTTTTTAATTCCAGTTCTTGGGTTGAAAGATATTGCAGTTTTAGTTTCCCAAATTTGCACCTGAAAATCTTCTGAGTGGGATTTGAAGCACTTAGAGCTCCCGGATCGGCCCCAAAACTTGCCAAAATTAGCGTAGCAAATTTTAAGCGCGTTTTTGACTTCGAGAGAATTCCAACGGTTCAAACAGTTTGCGAATTGGAGGCCTGGATCAAAAGTTATGACCCCGCGAAGTTGGCGCACTTTCTAGAAGATACCATTGCAAATGCTCTTTTGAAATTTGAACTTCATGTTGTAAATTTTCGGCGCCAAACCGCCTAAACTCAAATTGAATGTTGTTTTGGCTCCAAACAAATGAGGACCTCTATTTATGGGCGGGTTTTCTAATTTTTGGGAAACTTTTTGGGGACAAGCTCGCATATTGCAAAAGGGTTATTCTGTAGCTTTCTGTAGCTTGCATGTGTTGTAGAACTTGGGGATTTGAAGTCCTCTGCATGTAAGAAGTTCCATTTTCTGAATAATAAAATTATTCTCTTGTTTGTGGGTTATTTTCTGTGTCTCAGGTTTGCGCCCTCATCAATATACATCTAACCAATGCCAAACATTTTATAAATTTAAAGTGATTATCTTTTTCTATGATCATTTGCACCAACAATTCAATGATGAAAATATGCATACAGAGACAAAGAGATGTAAAAGGATATATAATTTAAAGATAGAGGTGCAAAGGGAGAGGGATAGAGAGGTAGAGATATAAAGAAATAGAGAGCTATCAAAGAATATAAATAAATAGACATAAAAAGGGAGGGGGGAGAGGGATAGATAGAGATATAAAGAAAGGTAGAGATAAAGAGACAAAGAAATAGAAACAAAGAGGGATAGAGAGAGAAAGGAAAAAAAGAGAGAGATACAAAGGGTGGGATGGAGGGATATAGAGAGGTAGAAAGACATATATAGAGAGAAAGACTGAGTATTTTTTAATATTCTTTTTATCTAACCTTTTATTCATTTCAAGAATGTCACAAATCAAGGAAATAAATTTCAAACATTAAATAATATATAAATTAACGTAAGGATATGAGAAATCAATCCAATGCTACTACCTATCCATTGAGATATTGATTGTACACACAATTCCATTTTCTCAACGACATGGGAATTGGCCTCATATATTACTATACTATATAGAAAAATAAAAAATATAAATTTCTAATTGACCTTCCACAACTCTTCCACATACCCATTGCATATGAAGGTGTGATTGCTAGCGTTAAAGTAAAGATCATATGTATAGAAATATTTGTGAATATAAATAACATGATAAAAATTAAATAAAAAATATGGAAATAAATATAAATAAGAGTAATCAAAATAGATAGAAATTAAATATGAATGAAACCTAACTCAAAAGAGTAATACATGCCATCATTTAATTAGATTAAAATGTTTCATCAAAACGATATTTTGTTAAATATATTTGTAGTGAATATTTAAACTTACAATCAATATTTAATAACTAACAATTGCAGGCATGAATTTTTCAAAATTCATGAAGTTAATTGAAAGTATTATGCAAAAAATACAAATAGTTAAA
The DNA here is from genome assembly GCA_007258455.2 of Sequoia sempervirens. Lineage (NCBI taxonomy): Eukaryota > Viridiplantae > Streptophyta > Pinopsida > Cupressales > Cupressaceae > Sequoia > Sequoia sempervirens. The sequence continues at coordinate 7,868 of VDFB02035672.1, read as the reverse complement.
TTCAAAAGTACTTCAATAACTTTAATAACTAACAATTGATCAAAGTACATTTATAAAAATGAATGACGCCTTTGTTGGTTTTTTTAATAAGAATTTTATTTTTAAGTATCTTATAACAACACGAGACACATTGCATCTGATTGGTATCATTTATCATTTTGTGTATTTAGTGGAGATAAGGTTTGTGAAATAGTTATTATATTTATCAAGTAAGGCAATAGTGTTGTTAGAATACATCCAATTGTGAACTTAAATAGCTCCAAATTAAAGTCATGGCAACATGATTTTTGGATCAATAATTCACTTGACCACATTGTATTTGGTTCATACCACTAATTGTTGTAGTTGGAGTGAAGGTTAGTGGCTATTAGATTGATTAATTAGTGCACTATTGTAGCAATTGTGAGTCATTATTCATATATATCATAAATTTATGCTAGTATTGTTTGCATTGAAGTAATAAAATGATATGAGAGAATACCACACTTTTTTAAGAAGTGTGAATCAATTTTTGCAGACATATAATTTTGTATATTTAGTGTGAGTAGTTTTTCAAAAAATCAATAATTTAAAAGTCAACAATGCAAATCTATAGAAGAAGATTTCATTGACGGGATAATTAATTTTCATATTAATTTACCCTACCACTTCACAATAAAGACTATTATGATGGTTATAATAGTGTTCAATTTCATTCAAGCAACAACAAAAACATTCATAGAGTTGAATTTTAAGCCTCAAATGAATGTTTTCAAATAAGACTTACATTATTGATAAAGTTGAAATTGCTGACATATGATTTTCATATTCCATAATATTATTGTGTATAGTTTCTAATTTTGTCGGTCTTGATTTTCATTATTGAAATTTTATCACAAGAATTTAATATATCCAAAATATAATAGAATTTAAATAATAGTTTCAATTATTTATATGATGACTGTTTTCAACATGAAATAAAAAAAAAAAATCATTTTAATTTTTTTTGAATAAGATAATTATACAGTAAAAAATTGATATATGATGATCAAGACTAAATAAATTGATATATGACAAAGAACTAATATTTGTTACGTGCATGGCATCCTATCTTTGAAAACTATGTTTTACCACCTGCAAACAAATTTATCTCTGTGAAAGACAAAAAACCCTCCTTTGATAAGCTTGTCATGGGACTGACTGAAACCGAATGACTAACCAATGATACGGATTGATGTGGACTAAAGGTTCTCATTTACTGATAGACCACAGTGTTTTCTTTTCTTTTCTTTAGTATTTAATCTAAACTCAGTCTCCAAAGAGTTTAGTTTAAACTTCTCTGGAAGGTCTTTGAAAAGTTTTCTGACATTGATCTTCACCATACAAGTCAAATAGTTTTGCGACATATAACAAACAACCAAATCTGTTGACCATAGATTTAGAAGGTCATGAAATATGGTTGCCCACATGTCCAATACTGTTGGTGTTTCTGCCAGCTTGGTAATGATAAATAATTGCTTTTCTTATTGAGAATTTTGGATCTAATTTTAGTGTGGTCATTGATTGAAGAAGTGTTGTTTTTGTAGGTATATGTAGTGGAGATCAAACAACAGCCCTTTTTTTCCTTGGAGACTCATATGCAGACAGTGGAAATTACTTGGTTTGATATCCATAGTAGCATAGTTTCAGCATGGAAGTATCCATATGGTATCATCTGGCAGAATTCTTTCTGAAATCAAATAAGTAAGGATCCCAAATGTCCATAATCAGAAACTATTGTGGCATAACTGTACCCTAAAATATTTGGATCCATCTAAATCTAAAACTAAAATTAACCTGAAACCTTCCCATTACTATGGGATGTACTGGGGTTTCCTAGTACTTTACTTCTGCTAACTATATAATGATTATGGGTCATGGTATTGACCTCTTGTCTTGTAATTGTACCCATGATTAAGGGTCATGTTTGTAAATATGAAAATATATTTACATAGCAACTTGAACATAAAAATTCGTTCAAATTTTGAACTAAGATATAAAAATATTATTTAAAAACTTTCAATGATGTTGCATTTGCAAGATCAACTAGCATTATTTTGAAAAATCTTGTGCAATAGAAAACATGTAGTCATGCGGACTAACTTTGCGAGCATGCAGCAGTTGCATGGAATATCGTAGGACTTCTATTTTATTTTAGAAATGTGAATTGGTCTCTTATCTATCTAGAACAAAGGTTTGGAGGTGTGATTCATCACACAACTTGTCACATCGACATGTCTAGTGAGAAGTGTCCAAAAATTGAGTTTTTAAAGGTTTGATCAAAACTTAATATGGTATCCATAGTAGTTGAGCAAAAAAAAATCATTTGCTGTTAGTAGAATATCATATTTTTATTTGACATACAAATTATATGCAACCTAAATGGGTCAAATACCTATTGGTAACCATAAATTTTTGTTATCTCTAACTTCTATATCCAACACAAATGAACCAATAGTTGAACACAAAAAACTATTGTTGTTTTAAAAACAACACATCATTATTATTTGCCAACCAATCAAGACAATATAGTTGTTATAAATTATAATAAAATGAACCATATTTTTATTTGTTAGTAGGTTGCAGTAATTATTTTTGTCAATCAAGACTATAGAATTGTTAGAGTATATCCAATTTTGAACTTAATAGCTCAAAATTAAAGTCATAAAAGCATGATTTTTGGATTAACAATGTACTTAATACATCCAGCTATCCTTCCTCAAAGACAACATTACAAACTCCTTTAAGATCCTTTCAAAACCCTTTTTCAATCCATAAAAAAACCAAATAAAACGTTTATTTAATAAAAACATTACACTCATAATTCATGCCACGTTTCAGTGACATTATATTAGCATGGTTAAGAACAATTTTCAAATTAAAAGTTTGATTGATGATTATGGCAAAGTCCTCCCCATTAATGCTTCTCTTGTGTAGCTCTAAGCTTTTCTTCCCCATGACTTTTTTTCCTTCCTTGTTCGCACAACAAACTCAATTGGAAAGAGTGCTCCAGAATGAGTACTTACATCAAGCAAACTCAATAATGCCTTTCTGTTGGAATTTATTATTATCCCAAGCCATTTGATAAAATTAATTGTAAAGCCCCTGTCCCAAATATTTTTGGGATCTTTATCCCTTTTTTCCCTCTGACATCTGCAACAATAATTATTTGGTTGTTTGCGAAGTAAATATTGGTAGGTGACGGTTCGTGTTTTCGTATGGAATAGCAAAATGAATCTAGGTTTGATATAAAACCCCTCCATAATATATATATGTGTGAATTTGAATTTTATGTGTGAGAATTTGAATTTTGAGTGGAGCGAGAGTTTTTTGAGACAACAAACAAAAAAAAGGAAAATGTTAGTGTAGCAGCAAGTTTATGTGCAGCAACAAGTTTCAGAGTGCAGTGCAGTGTAGGGAATGTTGTTGCAGCAACAGAGTGTGTGAAGAACAAATGATATAAGGTGTAGGAGTGTTGTGCAGCAGTAGACAGCTCCAGAGGTGAAGAAAATAGTGTGCAAGTCCATTCAGAGCAGTTGCAGTAGCTCTAGACAAAGCAGTTCCAACAGTTCCAGATAGTTGCAGAAAACCACTTGTGTACAGCAATTCTAGATAGTTGTAGAAAAATTATTCATAATCAGATTATGAACTATTTGTAAATGATATTTTTTCACTTCCTTCTTCTATGAGAGTCATTTTTTTGTACTTTCAGGTGGGTGGCTTTCCTATTTACATGTTTTTATACCTTTTTAACAATTGTTTTTTCTTTATAAATTTAAGCTTAGTCTTCAAAGCTAAAATTCTAAATCAAACTATGTTCACTGAAAAGAGAGAGCCCAGGATCTTTAAATTATAATCTATAAACTATAAATTTAAGATTTAGGGTTTCTAATCTAGAGCTTAATTTAATTTATGGTATAATAGAAATTTTAGGAACAGCAATTGATTTATTGATCAGTATATCAATTAATATATCCATCAATAAATTGATTGATATTTCTAGAGTTTAGGGTTTTTTATTCATTTTAATTTAATTTAATTTATGATACAATATGTGTTCTCTTAGTAATGATCACTGGTTTGAGAATTGTCATTGATTTGTTAATAAATTAGAGGATTTTATAATCTTTATATCAGCTCTTAAAACTATACCCTCCTTTTTCAATGAGAAGATATTCAATACTCATTCTAAGAGGGACAAAAACACAATTATAGAGGAAATTTTTGCGTAGAGTGATAAGAGAGGGAACCTCCTCTTCATCTTTGGGCTATGTAGAACCTAGGCGGGTGAACCTTTCAGGTATTTACAATAAAAAAAATAAAAGAGATACAAATAAATAAAAAGTAGGTCTTGGCTACAACTCATTAGTGATAGCCATGAGAAGACCTTCAACACTTCACTATGAATAGATACAAACAAGAATGCACGTGTAACTATCGATACAGATAAGTATACACCATTGACCATGGATTCTCTTAATTGTTCTATACATATATGCATATGTAGTCTAACCAATAAAACCCTCTAGATATTTGTTTGACAATAGAATGCTAATGATTATAATTTCTAAAGTAACATGTTCGAAAAATGAGTAAGAATCTTATGAGCATAACCCTCTTGAAGGTACATGAATTGAGTAGAATATCTCTTAAAATTTTAGAATGTTTTTAATGTTGGATTATGCGAACCAAGAGGATAGCAACCTATACTAAACTAAACCAAAAATAATATTCATAATGTAAAATATTAAATCCATAATCAAGAAGACTAGTGCTTAGTTCATTGGCCAACAAAGCTATAACATGCAAGAAATAAAGGTGGCCATATGGAACTATAATAGAATTTTCCAAAAAGCTAGATGTTATGTTATTTTTTCAAACTTAATTTATCCTATCAAGATCAACATTCTATTAGTTTAATCTAACCTATGTTTTGAGATGAAAAATACTACCCACTTATTGAAGTCACATGTTTGACTAGTCAAACAAGTGGAGTACATACATGAACAACTAAGAATTTTAGAGAATAATCAAGAAAAGTTATCTAAGAAGCTTGAAAAGATAACTAAGGGTGTTGATGACCTATTCCAATCAATAATGAATCCAAAATTAACATACCCAAATTTCAATATACCAAAGACATTAATCAAACTATTATCCAAATAATAAAATATATTAATGCTAACATTGACACTCCAAGTATAAAAGAATTTTAATGATAATTAATTGTAATTTACCATATGTTGTGTTTTTTCAACTATTCTTATAATATTTTTATGCTTTATTGAGATTATTAATACTAAATCCTCAAGTATAATATTATGAACTTTATTCAATACAAAATATCCTTAACTTATCCTACTTGATGTAAAAATAAATCCTTTATTATAATTTATAATAAAATTAAAATTCCTTTTTAAGAAGCGATTTAGAGTTTTAATATAGGGTGTTACTTATAATGGTGACATGCACACTCAATGAAAGGGTGATAATGCTAATAAGTATTGTCAAGCTTTAAGCACTATGAATTTCAACAACAAAAATTTCTATCGTGAGATTGTGTCCAGTTGAAGAATTGGACCACAATGATTTAATAGAAAACATGAAACCCTATGTGAATTGTCAAGGACACAACTATCAAGAATCAAGTATCAAGCCATCTAATTAATTCACTATTTATTTAATAATAAATGATCTTTTTAGCTCTTTTCTTTACCATTGATCTATCATAAAATTACCCAAGGATACTCTCATGTGTATCAAGTGCAATTTAGGCCATTTAAGAGTTTATTTAATCCCAAGGGATTTTAATTATAATTTGAGGGGTCAATGAAGTATCTTACCAAGTATCTTTCCATTTCCACTATAGCTAGTTTTTAAGAGGTACTATATAAAATTTTACTATATTTGGCTTGTACATTAAGGGGAAGAGCATTAGGAGTCTTCATAAATCTTGGACACTATGACCGATGGATCAGTATGGGCCAACTACACTTGATCCATGAGGATTTGAAGCGTAATTGTGCCACTAAACATTAGTCCAATAAGAGCAATTAATAAAAACTAAACTAGGAATCCATTAAAACTTAACATATTAAACTACGAAAGCCTTAGAAACACCTATTCTAATCCATTGAAACTTATCCTATTGGGGGAGTGTTGTCACATTGATGTGGAATGGTGACCCTTTCCCAATCTTGTGGATAAATGAGCCTGTTTTGATCAATTCTATTGAAGAGAATTGACAAAACCGATGATAGATGTGTATGAAAACGTGATTTAATTTGAATGAACATGATGCTTGAGCTATTTTAGAATGATGTAGACTAAGAAGATTGGTATGGATGTATGCAAAGCTAATCTAAATGGATTTTAAGGTAAAAAGATTAAAACCCTAATTACCGAATATGCTAAATGTATGCATCTATGCTACCATGGAAGACATTAGTGGAAGCTAAGCTAATATGCAAGCAAATTAAACTAAAAGATGCTAAATAAGTGCTAAGTATGAGTGCAAGTGCAAATGATTTTAATAGCATAAGTTTGTTGTTAAAACATGGATCCATTTGTCTCCAAATAGTGGCCTATTTATAGGAGGACAAATTAGAAATAAAGGGTTGAGATTAAAAAGGTTGATCAATGGTCAAGAATGGAGGAAAGATGAAACATGGATCATGGATTCTCATCAATGGATGAGAATCAATGATCACATGGATCAATGAAAAAATCAAGGGTTCATATTCTTCCAAACAAACACACTCAAAACTTGCACAAGAAGTCCTGTAAGCTTGTTAGGAGGAAGAATATTCCCCTTTTTTAAATGAGTGAGGAGAGAGAATGTTGTTTGGAATATTCTCATGGGTGAGGGGAAATTAGATATTTAGCAAATTAAAACAAAGTTTTAATGTGCAAATGGGTGGGAATTTTCCTTTTGGAGGAATGTGCAAAGGAGGAATGGAATATTCCCTTACAAGTGGGGGGGAATTAGATTTATTAATAATTGATCATTAAAAAAAGGTTTAATTATGCAATTAAGGGAATTTCATGATATTCATTAAATAAAGTGATTTAATGAAAAAGGGGGAAAGTGAAATATTTAATTAAATAACTTAGGGTTATTTAATTAAATAAGAAGACTTAAGGATATAAATTAAATAACTTTATGTATTTAATTTAATAGGACAAAATGTTAGTACGCAAAAAGCAAATTAACTCTGATGATTTTAATTATTAGGTTTTCATTTTTGGTAAACACATGCACAAATAAATAGCCGGAAAAATTTAATCAATTAAGTGAAAAGAGGATGGGTTTTAGAATGAAATGGTGTTAGTATACTTGATTCAAGTGCATGATATCATTTAAGAAATTTTTAAGTATCTACATTTTGCCTCTCTTTGAAACGAGGTACCTGCTACATTGGTTCAAATACTGACATCTTTCAGATTAAAAACTGCTGCTTAAATAAAATAAAATAAAAATTCTATTTTTTTTAATGCCCCACTGTTGCCCCAGTGGAAGGAATAAGCTGGCTCCTTGCCCCCTCAAGAAATTGGGCAGAAATTTTGCATTTTGGATTGATTTCTCGACAAAGGTTAAATGCTACCTCAGGGGTCCGAAAAGGCTCTGGGATGCAAAAAAATGCCAAAAATGTAAAAATAGTGCAAAAGAAGCTTTAGTTTGGCAAGATTGGTGAAATTGGTGAAAAACCCTAGCTGCATAGTCAAATTAGGGCAAAAACCCTAATTTTTAGGCTTAAATAAGTGATGAAGGGTCACTTTCAATTCATTTGTGCATTCACACTAGAGAATTCTTGCATTTTGAGATTTGACCTCCTGACAAAATGGCACAA
>VDFB02035671.1:0-19527 GCA_007258455.2 Sequoia sempervirens | reverse complement strand
TTTTATTTATAATTAAAATTTCATTTATGCAAAACATATTTATATTTATATTTATTCTTTTATTTATTTTGTTTTTATTTTTAATTACATTTCTTTTAAAAATAGATTTATCCTTTTGTTGCTCAAATATATAATGAGGAATAATTAAAATAGAATAAGCCATATTATTTTCATCATTTCTAAGGTTAATTAAACCATAATTTAAATTTGCTATGCTATCATTTTCACGCAATCACATTGAGAAACAAACAAGACCTAATGCAGCTACATGCTTTAAGTGGTGTGTGCGTATTCGAGAGCTTCTCCTCTTTTACCCTGTCGGGAAGCTAACCTCCTTTTCCTCAATCACACTCTTGGCCTTCGATCTCCTTGGCCTTCGATCACCTGCCACTCAAATGCACTCAGGCGTGCAAAAACGAAAGTGTATTAGTAACCATTGTAGAAACATAAATTTAAACAATAATTAATCAACATTCCTATTTTACATAATGCATTCAAAATTCTTGAAAGAAAACAATTATTTGTTTCTACATTCCCATACATCAAAACATTCACGTATCATAATTCGTATATTAAATCTCATAAAGTCATGGTCAAACATTATCAAAATAAGTCATGGTCAAAATAAGTCAATGGTCAAAATAAGTCATGATCAAAATAAGTCAATGGTCAAAATAAGTCATGATCAAAATAAGTCAATGGTCAAAATAAGTCATGGTCAAAATAAGTCAATGGTCAAAATAAGTCAATGTATGAGACGTGACATCCTTCCCCTCTTGAGAAGAGACATCGTCTCGATGTCTAAAAGCAAATTACATAACAAAATTGAGATATCAGTACTTCGTAAGTCTCTATAAAAGAAAGTATAAATATGCTAAGGTCTCAAATGAGGAAAGAGTCTGTCTATATCCTCTGCATTTTCCCAGGTGGCATTATCCACCGAATATTGGTCCCACTAGACCCTGTATTGCATAATGTCTCTATTACGCAACTTAACGTTGCGCTCTTCCAGAATCCTAACGGGTTCCACCTGTATCACCCCTGGGTCCTGGACCTGCAATGCATGCCAATCAAGGATATGAGCAATATCTGGATGGTATGGCTTAAGTACTGAAACATGAAACACATTATGTATCCGGGATAGAGCTGGTGGCAGAGCAAGCCTGTAAGCAACTGGATTCACCACCTCCAAAACATCAAAAGGGCCAACAAATCTAGGAGCCAACTTAGAGTTCTTGCCGAAAGAGATTGAACTCTTATGCGGCCGAACCCTCAAAAAGACCTTATCTCCTGCAGAGAACTGCCTAAAGCTCCGGTTCTTATCTGCTAGACTTTTCTGTCTATCTGCAGCCTGCTTCAACTTTTCCTTAATGATTTTCATTTGGTCTTCCATTTCTCTGAGCATCTCAGGGCCAATCACCACCCTGTCTTCTACTCTGTCCCAACTAATGGGTGTCCGACATTTACGTCCATAAAGGGCTTCAAAAGGTGCCATGCCCAAAGAAGCATGGTAGGAGTTGTTGTAAGCAAACTCCACCAAAGGAAAATACTCCTCCCACTTATATTGCTGCTCCATACAGTACATGCGGAGGAGATCTTCTACTACCTGGTTCACCCTCTCTGTCTGACCATCGGTCTGAGGATGATATGCGGAACTGAAATTTAATTTAGTTCCCAGGGAAGAGTTTAATGTAATCCAAAACCTAGAAGTCATTCGAGTGTCTCGATCTGAGATGATCGTCTCTGGCACTCCATGCAACCGGAAAATTTCCTGAACAAATTTTCTTGCTAAAACCATTGACCCATCCTTGAGATTTCCCGGAATGAAATGAGCAACCTTTGTCAATTTATCCACTACCACCAAGATGGTATCATGTCGGTTTTTAGACATTGGTAGCCCCTGTATAAAATCCATAGTGATAACCTGCCATTTATACTCTGGTACCCTGTGAGGATATAAGAGTCCTACCGGATGTACATGCTCAGCTTTGACTTGCTGGCATTCCAAGCATCGGGCTACATGGGACATAATATCCCTTTTAAGTCCTGGCCAGAAGTATAGTGGTCTAAGTCCTTCCATCATTTTTGTAATACCGGGATGTCCTGAGTATGGTGCATTGTGAAATTCTTCTAGCACCAACTCTCGCAAGTTTGCAGAACTAGGAATGTACATTCGTCCCTGGTATCTCAAAAGTCCATCTGATTCTAACATGTAACCCTCATATCGACGATCGGAGGGATTTACCCCAAGGGCTTGTTTCACCTTTTCATAATGTTCGTCCCCAAAGGAGGATTGCACTACTTGTTGCCTGAAATCTGATTTTATGGTAACCATGGCTGCAAGGTGTCTCCTTCTACTCAGGGCATCAACCACTCTGTTTTCCTTACCTTTAATATATTCAATCCCAAAATCATACTCACTCAGGAATTCCAGCCATCGCCTTTGTCGGGCATTGAGATTAGGTTGAGTGAAGATGTATCTCAATCCTGCATGGTCTGTCTTAAGTTCGAAAGGCTTTCCCAAGAGATAATGCCTCCACATTTGTAAAGCATGGACTATGGCTGCCAATTCTAAGTCATGTGGTGCATAATTTAATTCATGCTGTTTTAACTTCCTTGATTCATAAGCTACCACTTGTCCTTCTTGCATAAGAACTGCACCTACCCCTTCTCCTGATGCATCAGTAATAACTGTAAAATGGCCATTCGGATCTGGCACAACTAGGATGGGTGCGGTAGTGAGTTTCTTCTTAAGCAGCTGAAAAGCTTTCTCACATTTATCGCTCCATTCAAACTTCTTTTCCTTCTTCTGTAGTGCAGTGATGGGAGCTGCGATTGTTGAGAACCCCTGAACAAACTTCCTATAGTATCCTGCAAGTCCCATGAAACTTCGAACTTCAGAGACATTTTGCGGGGCTAGCCAATCCATAATTGCCTTAATCTTCTCTGGGTCCACTCTTACCCCTTCCGCTGAAATCACATGACCTAAATAATGCACTTCGGATTGGAAGAAGGTACATTTAGACATTTTTCCATACAGCTTATGTTCCCTTAGACGCTGCAACACAATCCTCAAATGCTTCTCATGTTCTTCCTCTGACTTAGAATAGATCAAAATATCGTCAAGAAAAATTAGGACAAAATTATCCAAACAATCTTGGAAGACACTATTCATCAGGTTCATGAAAGCTGCAGGAGCATTACTTAGCCCAAATGGTAGCACAGTAAACTCATAGTGCCCATACCTGGTTCTGAAGGCAGTTTTGTGAATGTCTTCTTCCTTCAGTCTCAACTGGTGGTATCCTGATCTTAAATCAATTTTTGAGAATACCTTGGCATCTTTCAGCTGATCAAACAAATCATCGATGCGGGGAAGCATATATTTATTCTTGATAGTGACCTTGTTAAGCATTCTATAATCAATGCACAACCTCAAGGTACCATCCTTCTTTTTCACGAAGATGACGGGTGCTCCCCAAGGTGACACGCTTGGCCTAATAAGACCTTGCTTCAGTAATTCTTCTAGTTGGGCCTTGAGCTCAAATAATTCTGTTGTATTCATCCTGTAAGGAGCCTTAGACTGAGGTTCTGCTCCTGGAATCAGATCAATAGAAAAATCAAACACACGCTTAGGCGGGAGCTCAGTCAATTCTGTAGGAAAAACATCCTCAAATTCTTTCAGAATGGGATGATCATTAATTGAGGATTCTTTCTCATCAAGGTCCTTGACTTTTATTGCAAAGATAGAGCATCCCTTCCGACTTGCCTTTTTCAACTGCATGGCGGATACTTGCCTAAGCTCTAATGGCTTTTTAATGCCACAAAGCTCCACTTGGTTTCCTCGGTCATCAAGACACTTAATTGACTTCTCTTCACAATCCACAAGAGCTTTATGTTCAGAGAGCCAATTTATCCCTAATATCACATCGTAAGACCCTAATGGTGCAACATACAAGTTCACCTACGTCTGAAGGTTAGGGAGTTCAAGTTTGCTGAAATACATGCATTGCTCTACCCTCTTCTCTACCCGGTTTCCATACTGAACTTTCCAAGAATTTGCCATAAAACTTGGTCTAACTGATATTTTAGTCAAAACATGAGGGTCTATAAAACTATCAGTAGCACCTGTATCAATCAGAACAGAAACAGGGCATCCAAATAATTTACCCGATAACTGGATGGGAGTTGCTTGATAATCTGCCTGGCGATTGTCAACCGCTGCATGAATATGATGCTGATTTCTGTTATTTTGCTTGTTATTTCTCTGAGGGCACACACTGGCGTAATGCTCGCCACCACAAGTATAACATCCTCCACGAGGTGCCTTGGGTTTGTCAGAAAAATCTCTCCTGTTATTATCATTCCTCTTATTGTAGTTGCCCTTCTTGTTGTTATTGTTCCTGCTTCCTTCATTGCGGTCCTGAGGACTACCATCTCTCTTCAAATTTCTGATTTGTCTATTTTCATTCCCTTGACTGTCCTGTTTGCTCGGACCACCCTGATTGCGATTCCCTTGGGATTTCTTATTGCCATACTTGGCTTCCCTGCTCTTCCTATAGTTAGCAGCTTGTTGCAACTTGTGTTCCTGTTTGATTGCTAAATCAAAAACTTCATCCATGGTGGCTGGATTGTGCAGATCTATTTCATTTCCAATTTGAGGTCTAAGCCCCAAAATAAATTTTCGGACTCGAAATCTCTCATCATGCTGGTATTGGGGTGCGTACTTAAGCAAGTGAGAGAATTTCTCCCAATATTGAGTCACTGTCATGCCACCCTGTACAAGTACCTGGAATTCTGTCATCTTCTTATCAAAATGAGATTGGGGTAACCACCTCTTCCTAAATAGTTGTAGGAACTTATCCCACGTTACCTTTCCATGCATAAACTGCTTATCCGCCCTTTCATTTTCCCACCAAGTAGCAGCCTCACCGGTGAGCTGATATGAACCCCATTCAGCTTTTGTTTCATCTGATAGATTTCGTAGGGAAAAATACCTCTCCATTTCTATAACCCAAGCTTCTGCCCCATCTCCAAAGGTTCTCCCATCAAACTTCGGAGGAGCGACCTTCTTTAGGTCTTTTCCCAGCTCCTCAGCCACCCTATTTAGTTTTTCCTCCTTTCCAGGTGGTTCAATATTAGCTTCTCCTTCAGTTTCATTTGCGTTTAATCCTTGATGGCCATCTCTCCTCCCTTGTTCTAATTCCTCAATTCTAGCCCCCTGGCTTTGCAGCAAGGCCAAAATCTGATCTAGTTTATCATTGGGACCTCCACGAGATCCACCATTTCGTTGGTACACTCTATTTTCCATTTTAGGTCACCCTGATTAAGACACAACGTCATACGTAGTTAGGCATAGGTCCTAGAGTTGAACCATGCTGCTCTGATACCAAGATGTAGCGCTCGGAAAATTAAGAGTGTTTTCAAACCATTTAACTCAGCATTAAAGAGAAATTAAGAGTATTCTAAATTTATTCAAACCATTATAAATAGGTTTCCAAAAAGTCAACATTTCTCATAACACTTCCAAATGAAATAAAGAGAATTTAAATTGCATTTCATATAATAATATCATCAATGTAATGTATCAAAACATAAGTATTTCAATGACTTTCTCATATACATATATTCAATCCTCACTTTGGAGGAATCAATCCTTCTAATAGAAACATCTTTTCTATGCTAAGTTATAAAACTTTAACCTCTCAAAATCAATGTTACATTAAATACTTTCAAAACATACTTCCATTTCAAGTTTCATCAAGAATGTCAAAATGCATATACATTTACAATGGGCTTCACAAGCCAAATCTGAATGATACATAAGTACATCAATAGCAAATAATCTTGGAACCACCAACCGCCGTGACACCTTGGTCTTCTTGCGAGCTGGGGCCAAGAATGTGATTCAGGCGCCTTTTCCGCCCAACCACGAAGTCCATGACTTCCCCGGGTCCCTTCCTAACTCGAAGGAATCCCCGGCCCTGCATAAAGGAGCCTAGCAACCCGAAACAGCAAAACAGGAGGGAACTCTCGATGCGTGCCTGATGCCTATATGCATTTCTAACATGAGAAATAAACACATTTCTTGCAACAGGAGGTGGCAGAGACTCAAATAAATTTCTAGGCTTTTAAAACAAACAATCCATCTATTTCAATGGTACAGTGCTTGGCCAAGCAAAATAATACAAGTAAATGGTAGATTAGAAAAGGTAATACTACCGTCTCTGTTTGCCCACCTTCGGCACCCTGTCCCGGAAGTTATCATAGTGAAGTATAAATAAATACTAAAGCAGAAACTTTATACATTTTCAAACATGTTACAATCATTCAATTATTTCTCAAAAGAATTTCAATTGTGAATTTCAGAACATCCTTTGTAATTCAGTTGTAAGATGTCATTTATTCTTTGGTAAGTATCCCTTTTGATTTGGATAAAGGCTCTGTTTTAAAGAAGAACATATATATATATATATCTTGATAGAAAAGAAAAAGAACAGTGTTTTCTGTTTTCCGTATGCATTTCTATTCTCAGGCTGACTGACAGTTTAATTCCTCATTTCAATACAGGTAATAATAATATACTGAAACAGTGCAATTTATTCAGAAATTCTGAGGTTTGAAAGATAATCTTTCATTCACATTTCATGTTGTATTCCTTTACTCAGGATTATACTGCTTTAACGTATTCAAGGTGCTTTCCAGTTCACATGGTGTCTCAAAAACATTTCTGTTCTTGTTTCAGGTTTAACAATTCTGAGATATTTGTGTATATTCAACAGAATTCATACTACTTTCTGATACATGGCTTTTCAAGACATTCCTGTTCTTGCTTCAGGTTTAACAATTCTGAGATAATGGTGTATAATTAACAGAGTTCATGCTACTTTTCTGGAAATGAGTTTCCTGCTTTAATTTGTATTTGGCACATAATTAACAAAGTTCATACTATTTTCTGGAAATGAGTTTCCTGCTTCAATTGTATTTGGCACATATGTGCATGGGTATCTATTTATATATGTATATATATCTAAGTATATATATATATATATATGTATGTATGTGCAGTCATTTGTATATGTATTCATATATATATATATATGTGTGTGTGTGTGTGTGTGTGTAGAAATTCATGTACAGCTGTGTATAATTCGAAGTAAGAAATTCTGGTTTTCGAATCTGTTCAACGAATTCACTGGCCGTGCACACAGAACAGGGTATTTTACATGGTTTCCTTACTGGCATTGAGCGACTAAAAGGGCTCAGGAAAGCCCTTGCCCCTCCCATGGGGAGGGGGCGGGCTGTGAGGGGCTCGCGCCTCCTCCACAGGCCGCGGCCTGTGGAGGGCGCGAGCCTCCCACAGTCCACGACCTTCCCATGGGGAGGGCAAGGGAATAATTCCCTTAGCAATTTCAAAACTCAGAAAAAAATAAAGACATTTGCCCAGTATAAACTGCATTCGAATTTATCTCAAGACATTTTGATTTTATTCAGATAACAGAATTTTTATACAGACCAGATATGCAGACATATATTTGTAATTACACTTGAGATCATTTCAATAAAATGCAGACTTGCAATAGAACGAAAACCCTAACTCTGAAGAAAGAATGTGTGTTCTATAATTGCAACACAGAGAAGTAGATTTCAAAACGAAATTGGAAGGATTTCTCAGTTGTTTGTACTCTTAGACAGAGAATAAAACATTTCCTTACTGCAGTTTTTAAAATAAAATTAAAAGAAGGCATAGCAATGAAGAGAACCTGGCAAAATTTGCTTCCAATGCAGATGTTCAACAATACCTTCTTCGCCTCTGTTCCAGAACTCCCCGAGATATTCCATCAAAGTCCTCCTTTCTTTCTTAAAGCCCTCTTCCTCTTTTTCGAGGATCATGCATAAAATTTCCAGATGACAGATGATATTCTCATGCAATTTCTAAGGATTGCCACATGCCCAGTGAATTGTTGGTTTTAAGACAGAATTTCCAAGCCCAATGTTCTCTCGGGCTGTTCATTCTTTATTCCTTTGGAAAATTAACCATATACCCATAACAGAAATATATTTATATTCCCTTTTTATGCAAGTCTATGATTTCATTTATGCAATATATTTACTCTTTTATTTATTTTTTTGTTTTATTTATAATTAAAATTTCATTTATGCAAAACAGATTTATATTTATATTTATTCTTTTATTTATTTTGTTTTTATTTTTAATTACATTTCTTTTAAAAACAGATTTATCCTTTTGTTGCACAAATATATAATGAGGAATAATTAAAATAGAATAAGCCATATTATTTTCATCATTTCTAAGGTTAATTAAACCGTAATTTAAATTTGCTATGCTATCATTTTCACGCAATCACATTGAAAAACAAACAAGACCTAATGCAGCTACATGCTTTAAGTGGTGTGTGCGTAATCGAGAGCTTCTCCTCTTTTACCCTGTCGGGAAGCTAACCTCCTTTTCCTCAATCACACTCTTGGCCTTCGATCTCCTTGGCCTTCGATCACCTGCCACTCAAATGCACTCAGGCGTGCAAAAACGAAAGTGTATTAGTAACCATTGTAGAAACATAAATTTAAACAATAATTAATCAACATTCCTATTTTACATAATGCATTCAAAATTCTTGAAAGAAAACAATTATTTGTTTCTACATTCCCATACATCAAAACATTCACGTATCATAATTCGTATATTAAATCTCATAAAGTCATGGTCAAACATTATCAAAATAAGTCATGGTCAAAATAAGTCAATGGTCAAAATAAGTCATGATCAAAATAAGTCAATGGTCAAAATAAGTCATGGTCAAAATAAGTCAATGGTCAAAATAAGTCAATGTATGAGACGTGGGGGTCCTATAATGGGTATATTGATTGACATGCATCATTTTTTTATGTAATAAATTAATTAAAATATTCATAAAATTGACTCTTTATTACACCAACAAAGTTAACTTGGGATCCAATCAATGATCATAGTATATTGATCACCTATGTCACCGTGCTTGGTGCAATGGTGATGTCTTAGATGTGTCGTCATTGTTTGACATTGTGCATGAAGTAAAGCATCATCATAATAGCTTGGTTATATCTTATGTGCCATTATGCTTGGAATGACACTATGTGTGTGCATTGACGTGTCGTACAACATGTTAATGTCGTATCTTTATTGTTAAGATTTGCTCATATGTTTTTCTTTTTAAATAATTAGTTCAATCAGCTAATATCTAGGTGTGTGGCTGGGGGATTTAAAACTTGAGCAAGCTAGCATCACTTTGAAAGTTTAGCCTTTTGATTTGGTTGCTTAGGCTCGAGTGTCCTAGCTCTAACACATAAAATAGGTTATAGATGCTCAGGAGATCAAATTCACTAGCTTAAGATTGGAAACAAGTTCTCAAAAGATTTTTCTATGTTTTTCAGGCTTGCCACACATCTCAAACTATTAAAAATTAGGGATAGGAAATAACTCCTTAACAAGATTCTTGATATATTTTTTATTTGGCACTATGAGAGTTTTTGTTACTCACCTGTACACTCAATTTAGGGTAGTTTCCTTGTAGTAGTACCTAAATTTGGTTCCCTACTGAGCTTCTAATTCCCAAAAACATTGTTGTGATTAGCTTGCCACCAAAGAAGATTTATAAAAGGTTATTTTTGTAATATCTAATGATAAAGCTCCTAGTTTGGATGGTTTTCCTTGTGAATTTTATAAAGCCTGTTGGGACTCAATGAGTGATTATTTTCATAAGGTCTATATAGAGGCTTTTCATTCTAAATCCTTGGGAAATTTAATTAATAGAGGGAATATCAATTTTATACCAAAAGATGGAGACCTTGAAGAAATTAACAACCAGTGGCCTATCACTTTGTTGAATGTCTCATACAAGATTATTGCCAAAGCTTTGGCTCTTAATCTTATGCCTCTTCCTCCTTAACCTATCTACCATAATGAAACTAGTTTTATCAAATCTAAATTTATCTTAGATAATATATCTTTTATTTGGGAAGGAATGAAATCAACTTAGTTTTTTAGCAATCTGCCAGTTTTATCAAAGTTGATCTTGACAAGGCTTTCAACTATTTGAGTGGCCTTTTATTCTTGTCATGCTTCAAGTGCCTAGGTTTGGTCCTCATTTTATTTAGTATGTGTAGATGTTGATTGGTAAAGCTTGAATATATTTTACCATTAATGATCAACAAGCCATTTAGTCTTTTCAGTCCATTTGTTAAGGATGCCCTCTTGCTCTAGCTCTTTACATGCTTATAGTGGAAGGTGGCTATTTATTGGCTCATGCAAATTCTCAAACTCTAGTTAAGGGGATTTCCCTTCCTAGCTCTCCCAAACAATTAGAAAATGGTCATTTTTTTGATGATTTATATCTCACCCTCATTGAAGATGAAGACAATATTAAACAAATTAGTTGAAATACCTTGATACTTTTTGCTAGGTCTCTAGCTCAAGTATCCAACAACAAAAAATTGAGTGCTAAGGCCAATGTTTTCTTCTTAATCCATACTAGTTAGAAAAAACTGGCTAGAAATAATCAATCATGGGGAATTATTTCACTTTCTTGGCATTCCCTTTACTTGTTAGGCTTCTCCTATTACCCCTTGGCAAGTTGTTGTTGCTAGGATTGAGAAAAACTTAATTACTAAATTACCAAAACTCTTTCTTTGGATAGAAAATTATAGATTTATTCTAAAGTGTTGGTTGCTAGATATGGTATTATTTCTCTTGTTGGGTCCCTCGAAAGCCTCTTAAAAATGAAAAAATATTAGAGACATTCTTTGGACCTACAATGATGAGCTCCAAAGATTTCATCAAATTACTCATTAATATTATTGCCATCCCCATGATGTTGGTGGCTTGGGTTTGCTCTCAATTTGTTAGCAAGGTATTGCCTTGTATGCTAAATGAATCCTCAGGGCTCTTGAGGGAAATGAAGCCTACAAATTCTCATTAGGAATTGTATTAGTTTAGGTGTGCCTTTTGGTTGGCCAACATAGAAATGATAGAATCTTTGCACTCTCCTTACTAGGAGGGATCCAATTGAAATTGAAGGGACTTTTTCATTAAAAGCATTTGGAAATACTAGGAGGCTATTAAGCATTAGCTTCTCTAAGTGCAAAATGATTTCCACAATGGCCTTTTAATCAACTAGCAATCTATTTGGTGGTCTCCAACTCTTTCTCGTCAAGACCCTCCATCAAGGTTAAAGTACAATAGATTCATATCTTGAAATTTTTCAATTGAGGAATTAGAACTCTTCCAAATATCATTCATAGAGCTACCACAAATTTCCTTTCTTGACCAAAGGTTAAAAGAAAAATTAGGTTATCTAACTAAGTTAAAGAGACATTTTAGGCTATTATTAATGTCATTCATCCCCAATTGATTCATAAAATTGAGATCAAGTCATTCAAGCTTTGATGGAAGGATTTAAAATGGTGCCCTAGTACGCCATTTCATCATTGTAAACCTTGCAAAGGATATTTGTGGCTTTCTCCTCATTTTCCTATGGTTGGCTAGTTAAACCATCATTGACAACTTGGGTCTTCTCTAGGAACTTGGTATTGTAGATTCTAGGTTATCTCATCAATTGTTCTTGAACCTAAATTGGTTCTTTGCTTGGGGTATCATTTATCAAAGTTTTTCACTTGGTTCTCACTTAATGCATTTGGGAATTCCTAATACCCATTATCCATTTTATGGACAATTACAAACTCTCAAGCATCTTTGTTGGTTCTCACCATAGCTCAAGAAGCTTGGAATTTGATTTATGATTTTTTAGGTCTTTTAGACCTACCCCTTTTTTTATGGAATATGGTTGTGTTAGGGGATTAACCTTGTCTTCCTTTCAATTATACCCAAAATTGGCATGCTTTTATGGTGGATATTTTATTTAACATTTGGAAAGATAGAAATGTTGTTATTTTTCAAGATATTTTGTCAATATTCATTTCTCTATATACACTAAAGTTATAATTTTCTCTAATACGCTTAAGCAAATTTATGTGCAAGTGGGCAAAGTTGCATTAGAGGTGGCCCATCTACAAGATCTTTTAGGTCACTCGAGCAATGCTCCCTACACTATTGCCAGAGTCTTGTCTCCCTCCTATTCTCCTCCTCGAGGATGCAAGTGAGGTTGCAACCAATTTCCAAAAACAGATCGTGATTCCCAATACCATGGCTCTCAATCGTTGGGAAACAGAGATAATGCTACCTATGGATGGTCCCGACCCTCATGACCTCCTTTTGTCTCTTCTCATAAGCACGATTCTCCTAGTTGGCCAAACATTGAAAGGTTTATTGGGTAGAGTTTGTTATTTCTCTGGTTTGTGCTCAACAACCTTTGGATGATAATTCTAAAGAAGAGGGTGAACCCACTGGTTGGGAGCTAGTTGCCAATGATCACATCCCAAGTGTTGTTTGAGGGGAACTTGATAATAAAGATCCCCCTCCTTTTGAAATTATATTAACCACTTAGTGTTTTTAATGCTATTTTTAGACTTGATTTTTTGAATTATTTTTATCCCATTTAGACTTTATGAGTGTACCTTTTAACCATCCAATTTTTTAATATTATACTATTATCTTTTAATTTAATAAAAAATTAAATAAACTTATTGATGGAAATATTAGAATAATATATCTCACTTTTCTCCTTATAATTATGTAATCTAGGGTTAAAAATCCAATCGCCTTAAAGGAAGACCTCGTTACCAAATTAGTATTACCAAATTAAGGATTTTCCAGCCTAGTACGAACTTTGTGATTCCTTCTACTGATATTTCTTGCCGTCTGACAAATTTAGGGTTTTTTAAAGAATTCCCGCCATGAGACATCAATACGTTTCACTTGGAAGGAAATTCCCGACATCAGACATTACTACACCAATCTTCTGTAGTTTTACAGATAATATCATCGCTCTCTTGTTCTGCATCTCATGTCATAACCATGCCTGCCCAGGATGCATTCTACACACTTCCTGATTCTCTTATTTCTTTCATACTATCAAAAATCCCAATAAAAGACGCTGTCAAATGTTGTATTCTTTCCAAGAGGTGGAGGTTTCTCTACACTCAAATGCCTGAACTCACTTTCTCTCCATATCTTATTTTGGGGTCTGATTGCACTTCCCCTAATCCACTCATGTCAAGCGTTGAGAATATTATTTCCAACATCTTGCTTCTGCACTCAGGCAATCTGAAGGCCTTTCACCTCCACAACACTCGGATAGATCGTACCCATCGGCGACACTTCTCTCATGAAAATGTGTGTAAATGGGTAAGATATGCATCTTGGTGTAATATCCAACACCTCACTCTGAATGATCACAAGCTGATTGCAGCTGAGGTCGATGGTGCTTTAAAAGAAATCCCACCCCCTGCTCTCTTTTCATGTTCACGTCTGGTAACACTGTATCTGTGCGAGTACGTTCTCACCAGCTTCCCAATCAATTTCGTTGGATTCCCCCACCTCATTACTTGTCACCTCCGTGATGTTCAATTGACAGATGAGTCTTTAGACTCCTTAATTTCGCTCTGCCCTCTTCTCCAAACGCTTGAAATAATAGGATATGCTGGGCTAGGTAATGTCGTAATCCGTTCATCCACTATTGAACATTTGAGTGTGAATAGGTTAAAAACTCTATCTGTGAATTGCTCCAAACTCAAAATTCTGAAGGGGTACATGATTGAGGATTTGAGTGTGAATGGTGTAAGGTTTTATGAGCTTTCTTATGCCGTCTTTCATCTTGAAATGCACAGTGGAGGTACTCTAAGGGAATTGAACATGCATTGCTCACAAGGACAAGGAAACAATCCAGGAGTTATTTCAGCGAGTAGATTTCTTCACATCATGGGCAACTTCCAGTCCTTGAAGATACTTGTCATATACATTCCCGATCCCTTTGAAAGGGAAGCAGATATGGATGTTCCTCTACTCAACCTATTTCACAGGCTTCCATTCCTTCAGACGCTCTCTATATTGGGCTTCTTTGTTCAGGTATTTACACACTTCAGAACCTCAAGCCCTAGGGTTAAAAGTTATAAGTTGGTAGTTTAAGGTCATGCATTTTGAATATATATGAGTAAAAGATGAAAATGATTCTTTTTAAGCAAGTAATTAGAATTCACCTCAGCGTGAGAAAGGAACTCTTGGTTAAATTTCTTATTCATAGCACTGCAATGCAGGAGTTAGCAAGAGATCCCATACCTGTTTGCCTCACCCCTCCACATCTTAACCTCAAGAAAATATGCGTAGAAATTCTTGAATTTGACCACAAAGAAGTTGCAGTAATAAGTTGCTTGCTTCAGAGCATGCCCTCTCTTGAAGCACTGGAAATTCAGCTACCTGATGAATATGATGAGAGACAATGTTTGAAACTCTTTAAAGATCTTATGTATCTGAGGAGAGCATCCTTACTAGCAAGGATAATCGTACTGGATGGTGCGTTCCAAGTAATAGGCTGAAAAAATGGCCTTTCAACTGTATAACTGTGTCCTCTGTAATGGTAATTTATTTCATACTCTTTTTTGCTTTTATTCTAAAAGTTATATATGTAGGTTAAGCTCCATCTGCTTTTACTCGCACTATAGTCTCTTGATTTGTTATAAAGAATATAGAATGTGGGGAAAGACTAGCCCCTCTTGGAATGAAGAAAAACGATGGACGCTAATATATTGTGCCCAAATTTGATGTTATTATTTTTCATCTAATGCTCACTCATTTAAACCACCACCATCACTCTCACAATACAATCACAACATTCGAACCGCAGGTTGGACCATTTTTTCCTCCATTTTTTTGAATTTTTTTTTCCCATTTCAAACTGCAAAATTTAATAAAATAAATATATGAAATGTTTAAAACTTGCAAAAAAAAAACAAAAAATGCGATTAAAATCATGCGGATTTTCGCACTAAAAAAATACCATGAGACCGTAACTTGTTGCTTACTATTATGCTTTGATAGATTTTTTCCAAGTGTTCATAGCTTGTTCGAAAGCACTTGTTTTAGGCTTTTAGCCATAGCAGCAAGGCGACGAACTGTTTGATAAAATGCTTTGGTAGACATGTATGAAAAATGTGGTAGCATAGAGAAGGCAGCGAACTGTTTGAAAAAATGCTTCAAAGAAATGCGGTCTCATGGTGATGGAATGCCATGACGAATGCCATGGCAAGCAAATTGCTATGGATTGTTATGGCATTCCATCACCATGAGACCACATTTCTTTGAGACAATTTTTCAACCAATCTACTGTCTTGTCTATGCTATTGATTACTATTATGCTTTGATAGATTTTTTCCAAGCATTCATAGCTTGTTCAAAATCACTTGTTTTAGGCAATTTTAGTCATAGCAGTAAGGTAGTGAACTATTTGATAAAATGCTTTGGTAGACATGTATGAAAAATGTTGTAGCATAGACAAGGCAAAGAACTGCTTGAAAATGCCCTCAAAGCGGATTTCATAGTGGTGGAATGCCATGACAACTATAGCAATTTAAAGCTTGTCATGGCATTCATCACCATGAGGCATCCACATTTCTTTGAGGCATTTTATCAAACAACAATCGTGACCGGCCGCTATGGCTAAAAAAACCTAAAACGTATTTCAACAAGCTATGGATGCTGGAAAAAATCTATCAAAGCATAATAGTAAGCAATAGCATAGACAAGGCAAAGGAACTATTTGAAAAATGTTCAAAGAAATGTGGTCTCATGGTGATGGAATGCCATGACAAGCAAAACTTTTGGCCATAGCAATAAGGCAGTGAACTGTTTGATAAAATGTTTTGGTAGACATGCATGAAAAATGTGGTAGCATGGACAAGGCAATGAATTGTTTGAAGAAATGCCTCAAAGAAATGTGGTCTCATGGAATGCCATTTAATAAAAGAAATGCAATTTCATAATTGCTCCTTGCTATTAGTTATGCACGTGAAGTACTGTGATAAATCTTAGGGTTGACTTTGTAAAACTATATTGTGATTGAAATTTTGTCATCTATCAACATCTAACATACATGCTAATGCAAGTATCGATTTGAGTTTGAAGATGCAATGCAATGCAATCAACGATATGAATATAAACTACAAAAATCTATTTTTTACAACTCATTAATTAAACTCTTTATTTTATTTGCTCTCTATGTTCTATGCTATGAAAATGCCTTTCAATTTAAAAAAAAATAGTTTTATCTCTTGTTCTACAACTTTTTATGTTTTTTCAAAATCTGATTTTTTTTTCCCTTATTTTCATGATCTTTTCAAAAAATCTTACACTTTTGATTTTCCAAATTTTTCCCCAAAAAATTTTTGCTACTATAATTCAAACCACATCAACCACACTATTGCAACTGAACCAAAATCATTCTATCAATTATCATGCACAATGTTCCTCAGAACTTAGACGACTATTTTTCCAACTTCTCTCCTTGAATTGAATCACAACTAAGACTAGTTACCTAATGGAACAAGTACTGAAAGACTCCTTTGCAGTGAAATCCTCCCGAGTTCTAAAATCTTGTAAAATTACAACAATATGGAAAATATGTCAGCTTTGAACTTTTAGGAAGTGCAGATCATGGAAGAAATTTGAAAGATACGTAAAACAAATTCGTTGTAAGTTCACATTTTGGTGCTGCAATATTATCTTGGAAGGCCCTGGGCCTCCCCTTGTCATCTTTGAGAATATTTCTCTAAAGCAGCAGCTGCACCTAATACTTTAATTTTTACTGTTTTCTGATTGCATGGGCCGAGTTGAGGCAGATTAATAGGAGTAGCACTTCTCTCCACAGTCTTAGTTGGAGTCATGCACTTCAAACTGTAGGTAATAATATTGGTTTTTAATTTTTGAAAAATGACAGCCAATAATTGAAAAAAAAAAAGTCTTACAGCGTGGTTGAAGGTATGTTCCCAAAATTTCTTTGAAGTTTGTGTGTAAAGATTGAGCTACAAATATCTCAATAACCATGAATTTTCTTAGTAAAGATCACTTTTGCATCATTGTGATCCACCTCCACACAAGTCTTTTTTTTTTTTTGTTCCTTGCCTTAATCATATAATTGTACCATCTCACATGCCATTCCCTAACTCTTTCCTTCTTATTTTCTTTATTTTTCCCTTTTTTCAGAGTTTCTTTATGTCTGCCATGAAACAACAATTTTAGATGGAAGACATTAATTTATTTTATTTTCCGAATATTTACTTTTGGAAGAAGCTACATAAATGAATGTACAGAATGAGAATTTTAAATCAATATTAAAGAGATGTCAAGGAAATAATTTTGTAACATAAAGATTGATTAATAGAAAAAAAAGGAATGCCTGTCCTCTCACATGAAAAATTCTTTTGGTAAGAGTTCCAAATTCTAACATTATCTAGAATATTTTAGTCATGTAAATAAGTAAAAGAGCAAGGTTTTTTGTTAATCATTTTGAAAAACCAAAAATACATTACAAGGTTATTTTTAAATATTGACATTCATAAATCTTATGATTCAATAATTAAAAATTAATTTCAATTTTATATTTTATAAATATTATATATTATTAATTTATAAAGTATAAATTTGTTATTCATTTTTAATTATTGAATAATAAGATTCTATCAACATTTTTTAAAATAGAAAGATTTTATTTAATTAATAGGTTGTAATGGGTAATGAAAAATAAACTTAAAAAATTAATTTAGGCTAATTAAATGAAGTAAATTAGGTACAATTAATCTAGATTTATGTAAATGATAGTTGAGAGTGATAAAAAAGTGTATATCAATATTAATTTAGGAAATTAAATATGAGGAATTAAAATAATTGACTTTAGGAACAACATAAAATAAAACTTGATGCAATGTAAATTCAACTCATTTGTTAGGAAAGTATGATATGTAATTGCAATTCTAATGTCTAAATTGGATCTCCCAACATCTTGGGTAATTAGATGCTCATGTAGGTGATTTTGGGATCTAAGTTTTTAAATATTTTCCTTGTAACTTGCAAATATTAGTTGTAATGGCATTGAAGGGGGAGATGGAGCATGTTGGTGGCAATTATGACTTGACTCCATTTATACCAGTTTTCCAATCCTAAGCACTAGGAGTGGAGAATATTTGCATGTTGAGTAGGGTCCACAAGGATTATGGAGAGCAAAAATAGAGCACTACTTTTGGGGATTTTTGCCTACTCTACACAAGTCAAAGATGTTTGAAGAGTTACATTTTCTACTCATTGATCCATTGACTAGTCACATAGGGGCATTAGGTTTTTGTTATAAAATGGTTTTGGGTGGTCATGGAATCCTATCGACTCTTCTTTATAAATTATATGCAATTGATAGAGGTTTCCAAGGTTATTACGAGTACATAAGCAATGCCATTTAAATGCTATTATGTCATGCCCTAAATTTGACCGAAGGGCAAATTCACAACCAACAATTTTGTTTTTTAAATTAACCACCTTACGACGATCACCATACCTAAAATGGTAGTGTGCTATGCATTGGGTGTTGACATTTCCACTCCTATGAGATGCAAACCTTAAGTCCCATTCTAAAATACAATTAGTAATCTTGGGCCAGCTCATGATATGCATGCCAAATAATAGTTTTTTAATGCAGCATTATTCCAACCCCAAATAGATCCCTAGGTATAAAGTACTTGTCAAACAATTGTTAACTAATGTTGACATCACTCCTTGAGGAATTTTATATAATCATATTATTATTAATCTCATTCAAACATTAATAATGATAACATTATTATTTAATAATAAAAACCACATTATTATTAATCTCAAATAAACCTCAATAATGATATTATTCTTGAATCAATCCATCAATGGTGATGTTACTATTGTTAATTAACCAACAATAAATTTGTGCCGAGTGCCAATTAATTATTAATAAAATATTATTACTAATAGTTAATTCCAATGAATGTTCTATTTAATTATATGACCAATAGACTTTTATTATTCTTGTATAACCATGAATTTAACATGGAGGATAGGGTCACTCTCTTTAAAAATATTACCACAAAATCACTGACAACTATTTATTGTTAATAATGGTAGTTTATATATTATATTTATCAATGCTTTAGGAATTTCCAATATTATTGTTGAATTGTTAATTTTTTGGATTGAAACTGTGTATTTTTATGAATCAATGTTTAGGATCAAACTCCATGATCCATCATGAGGATAAAATGCATGCAACTAGAGAGAAGAAAAATAGAATGAGATAGCAGACTTAGGAGGATAAATAGGTGAGGGGGTTGATTGGGATAGAGGACACTAAACTAAGATTTGACCAGAAATTAAATAATAAAATAATAGGATGAAATGAGCACAAATCTTTAAAAATAAAAAAAACTAAGAACTAAATAGGGAAAGCAAAAAGAATAGAGAAAAATAATTATGGAGCTAAATAATCATGGTATGTGGAAACTTGATGTTGTTAATATTATTGTTATTAAATTATCATTTAGATTTCCATACTAATGTCATTATTTAAA
>VDFB02035670.1:0-22971 GCA_007258455.2 Sequoia sempervirens | reverse complement strand
CTATGAACATACACTATTTGTATGAAAATTTGAACAGTCAGCAACCAAAATCTGCTTTTTAGAGTATTTGCTATGTTTTTAATCACATTCCAAAATTTCCCAAAAATTAAAAAACCATATGAAAACATCAAATTTGAAACCAAAAAATTGTAAACTGCATCCGTGAAATAGTGCACTGTATACGCTAAACAATGAGTCACATTTGATAAAAAATAGTGAACTGCATTTGCAGAGAAGTGTACCACATTTGTGAAACAGTGAGCCACAATTTCTAAATCTTAAAAATTCAAGAAAATAATTTTCCAATCTCAGTACTAATCACATTTTGATAGTGACCATACTGGTTGATCATAGACTTGAAGTCCACTTCATTGCATTCACCTAGGCTACCTTGCATTTTCTTATATGGATTGCATTTCCCTCCTTGCATTGCTTGATTAATCTTAGGTCATTTTTAACCATATGCACCTTTCAGATTACAAACTAGGAAGCCTCTCATACCTTTGATCAGTCCATTGTTACATGTCTAGATTGTCTTTGACCTTGTCCTTCTATCTATATCAATCATCGTCATCCAAGTTGGGTCTCAAACTTATGTCCTAGTTTAGGCTCACTTTGTCAAATCATCATCCTTTTTAGAATTTTTTCTGTAAGGTCTTGACAATCTAATTTTTTACCTTGGGCTATCATAGTTGGTTTATCATCCTTTTATTAGGTCCAAAGGTGTATATCTTAATCTCATTTAGCATCCCTTAGCCTTAATTTCATATCAAAACTTTGGTCATAGTCTCATTTAGCTTCATTGTATATCATATCCTTGATCATAAGGTCATCATCATCCTTGCATTTCAAATATTTGTCTTAGGTACATTAACATTTGCATCCTTATATGTCCCAAAAATCCTAAAAATATAGCATAGTCTCATACGCATCTTGCATCATCACCTTGCATTGTCATCTTCAAGTCATAAGTCTTATATGGTTCAAACAAGGTCATCAATGAAAAGAAAGGACATGAATCCCTCAAATGATCCCTTTTTCAATCCCACTAGCGAAATAAACCTTGGGTCAAATTCAAACTGACCTCACATTCCAAAAGGGGAAACCACAAATCCATTTTCCAATCTCACATTAACTGAGGTCAACAAATGGCTAACCCCTAAAGAAATTGAACATGCCTTTCAAGACACAAGAATAATGCATATTGTGTATGAGCTTGTCAGTGCATACCCTGATAAATTCTTTCTTGCACTTGCTAAGAAAGGTGCCAAACTCCCCTTTGATTTTAATACTTCCACAATTGTACAGGGAGTAACACAAATGCAAACCCAAGGCCCTAATCAAAATACACTCACACAAGGTCAACCCATTTCGCAACAAATGTTCACTAGTTTACCACTTGGAGCAATGACACATATTGGAACAACTGCCCATATTCCTAATCTACCAATATTTGGAGCTAAGAGAATACATGCAACATCCCAAGGACCAACTCCCACATTTGGTAGCTCATTTGCTTCATCCTCTAGTTCCATGAAAATGACATTCACAAATCCATTTGGCACTCAAAACGCTACACCCTCAATCAATGCACAAAAAAATCCACCAAACAAGATTAGCTATAGACAAGGAACTATTAGTTTAGGAAGATTACATCCCAATTTTACAAAGAATAAAGGCAACACCTATAGAGGATCTCATCAAAGCTATAGTAATTGAAGAAGAATATTAGGATAAGATTCTTGAATGGTTAAGAGCTATAGAGCTGAGAGTTCAAATCCTGAATAAGTGCAAGTCAAGGTTGAACAAGAACAAAAGTCTAGTAGAGTAAGCCATGAACAAGGTTCATTAATTTGTAGAAGACTTAGACTACAAATTCTAGGAAATTCCTTTTTTGGTGAAGGATCCTAGTAAAATGGTGGAAGAATTGAAGAATCAAATCTAGGGTTGAAAGTCACTTAGTCTGTCATTGACAAAATGATGAATAAAAAGGAAAAGCTTCATTCTTTCAAGGAGTTGACAACCTTCGTTAGCCTATAGGAACAAATGGAAAATTTTGCTTTCAACCAAAGAATAAAGCTCTAGCAACATTGGGTCCCACCAATGGAGAAAATGAATGAAGTGATATCAACTTTCACTGACAACTTCTCTAATTGACTGCATATAGGAATTCTTGATGTTGCTATGTCCTCTTTGAATAAAGTGTTGTAAAAATCCAACACCCAACTTGTAAAATCAAAATTGGTGTTGAATTTCAGTTAGCTTTTTTGCTTCCTTAATTTAGGTTTAGTTAAAGATAGGAATTGAAGCTAGGGCACCCAGTTATCTTTCAATTGTAATCAATTAGATATGTGGTGCTAGAGTTAGTTTCAATTTGCTTTTTGTTTATATTCACAATTTCAAGAACTCAACATCCTATATAATTTTGATATTGGATCATTTCAAAGGATCCGATTTTGATGTATTGTTGCATAATAAACTTATGCATTCTCAATGTGGGTTTTCTACTAACTTTGTGAAGATCATAATTTTGATAAATCAAAGGATTATGCCTATTTTGCATGTGTCTCAATCTGGTGTATTGGTAATGGTATGATTGTTCTATTTTGTCTAAGTTGAATAAATTAATGGAATCTTGTGTTTTATTTTGGAATCAAGATTTTAACTCAAATATGTGTATGTTTAATGACATTTTGATTGGAAAAAATCTAAAAATATTATGTCTCATTATATTTCCTTAGAAGATTGCATTGCTGTTAACAACAAATGTGTGAATGGCTATTTTCTTTAATAATGGTTTATGAGATTTTATTTAAACATTCAGAATTGATTAATAAAACATGTTTTATCATTGTCTATTTAATTTAGAATTTATTTAATTATCTCTTGTTACCCTTCTATCTTTTGAATTTTCTTTAAAATTAATTTGAAATAATTTAAAAGAGCATTTTATTAATATAAATCTAAGTATGTAAATTTGAACATGCTATTTGTTTCTCAAATACGTCGATCTATTATTGTCAATCACATGTTAGTACAATCATTTCCAAAAAATCTAACCTAGGTCCCTTGTTGAAACACGTTAACAATGACCACTTTGCTTCCCACACAGTCAAGACTTGACTATAAAGGAACATTAGAGTAGTTTTCTACTTTTTAAGAGGAACAATGACTCATTATTGCTTAGTAAGTTGGATGTGCTAAGACCACCCTCAATAGTTATAACTTGAAAATGATGTTATGAAAAGGGAAACCTACCTTGATTTTTTAGAGCCTAAAGTGTAGATGAGAACAATTATAAATTTATCTCCTATTCATTGGCCACTAATAGAATTATAGGGTTCTCAAATATAGGATCTGGCTAATCCTTAGAGAAAATTTGGCAATTAGTTGGAGGAACCAACATATTACTTATATTTTATGCTATTCACAAATACTTAAAGAGATGAAATTTGAATTTTTTGTTCCTTGTGCATGAAGGGTAGAGAGTGTAGGTCCTTATATATGTGTATACTTGTAACTAAGGAAAAATATTGTAGATTTCATTATTTTAGATAGTAGTAGAGAAAGAAAAAGATATTTTTATGTTATTCATTCTTGTGCTACTTAGGTGAATCTTGGTTGTGCATGATTTGGGTTTTATCCCGTAATTGAATACGTACTTGCATGCTTGAATTGATATATTTCCCTACTTGTGTGTGTTGTGGAAAGTGCCTATGTGTATACATTTGTGTTATTTCACTTGCACCCATAAGTATTAGCACCAAACTTCATTTAGGTCATCTATATCAATTGGTAAGGTGACATGGTGAACCAAAATTCACTTGCAATATTGTTTGGGTGTTTGAATAGTAGGCTACCTTGTAGCCTTTAAATACTTATAGTGACTACATATAGGGAGATTGGTGTGATCTTGGTGTTATAAATGGTCTATGGTGCCATCATAAATAATTAAAATTCTAAGAAAAACTATCACTTATTCTTTCATAATTCCCAAAACAAAATGTATTATCTCTTTTCATTTAATTCTTGATATAACATTTTTAATTATCAATTTCCATCTCTTCTTAATTAGTTAAATGTAAGTGAACTTATGCTTGATTTCATTTATTTAATTATCCTAGATTTATATAAAAGGGATTTCATTCCCTTAAAGGTGGGAGGAGGTACACAACCTAATTAAAATTTACACAAAGTTATACAACAATAATGGTTCCCAAAGAGCTAAATAGGGATTTTTTAATACTCCAACATATCCCATTAAAGCACATCTTATTACATGTTAATTACAATAAAGATTACATAATATTTAGTTTAACCAATGAAAATCTCTTTTCTTAATTTTAAAGACGCTATAAAATTATCACATGCCTCCATGAAATGCCCCTTACAAATATATATATAGACTACCATTAGAAAGAAACTCCTATTAATTTATGAAATTGGAACTTCAATTACATTGTGAAATATCTCTTAGTTCAATGAAAGAGAAATTCATACTAGTGTAGACATTATTTAACTATATTGATAAGCTACATGGTTATAGGTTCAATGAGGATTTGAGTTACATGATTTTGTATCTCTTCATTTGAAATACTAAAACCATCTCTCTCCTTGTAGAAATGAAGCCAACCTCTTGCGATGTCATAAGCATAATCCTTGATAGAAGTTGGAAGACCATCATTTTTCAAGTACTCCCAATTTAATTCTTTGAGTCTTTCATCCAATAAATTCTTGACATAATTCAAGGCATCTTCTTCAGTAGATCCTGGATTATCTCTTATGTAACATGCTATTGATGAATTTGTTTCTCCTCGATCTATCTCACCCTTCACAACCAAGGATTGAAGGTCATAATAAAATAAATAAATTGTACTTACATCCAACTCAATCTTTCACTTTTTATGAGTATACACAAAATAATTTTAATATTGAATATAACATTGTTACATACCTTAAATGTTTTAATGTCACCTCTTAATCTAAGGCTCAAGCATAAAATATCATTGAACCTTGATGGATAATCAAATTTTTGAAGAAGATTTTTTGAAAGAATCCCATCTATTGTTAATAGAGGTGGCAATGTGATTGCACGGTTCCCTGAACTAACTGTTCCATTCTCGATGTGTTCTGCCAAAGTTGGTATGTGCCTTGTAGCAAGCCACTTAGCTTCTTGCATCATCGCATCTATATAAGCTTCCCACTGCATAAAAAATCAATAGTTTTGAATAAAAAAAAAAAAAACATATTAAATTCTATTTGAAAATACAAAACTAATTTTACCCCTATTGTAAGTATTAAAATATAAATAACTCACTAAAGTATACAACCACCACAAAAAATTCCAAAGCGTTAAAAAAAATCGATAATATTCTAAGAAAAATAACATCAACTATACAAGCACTAAAGTTAATTCCCAAAAAGCATGATATAATAATTTTAAGAAAGATTAAACAACAATTAAAAAAACCTATATCCATAACGATATTATTTTTGTAAATAATTGAACAACACAAGTCTATTAATCTATTTTATTATTATAAAGGTGAGCATTGATTCATCCATAACATATCTAATTAGATTAAGATGTACATACAAAGCAAATTATGTGACTAAACAAGAAGAAAATAGGTGAATCTAGAAAATTCACATATAAAGAAGAAGATGAATAAAAATATATGGTAAAATTAAATTCTATTAAATATGAAGTCAATCGCTAAGTTTGACCAACATGAGATCAAATACTTGAACTTCTAAGATTAATCTCAATCTATAATTAAAAACTATAAATTTTTAATATATGCTAAGATGTAACATTATGGAGGACACTGAATAATATAAGATGAAAATAGTATTTATGTTTCCTTTCTTTAAAAAAATGGTGTTGAACAAATTGATGATTTATTGTGTCTATGTATAAGATAGTTGAAGTAAATAAAGCATTTATTCTATGAAATATAAATTTCATTATAAAATAGCAAAAAACATAGCCATACAGCATCTTTAGAGAGGGCAAGGGTATCTCCGCCTTGAATCTTTTCAGCTTCTCCATTCATTTCATTGAGTGTCTCATACAATGCCATATACGCAATTTTCATATATTCAGGAAGGTGGTATATAGAAGCTGGATCCCACCTAAGAGAGACATAGAAGACTATTATTAGTACAATCATATACAAGTGTATTATTAGTATAAGTATAGAAGTTATAATTTAACACTTACTTTTTAATAGCTTCTGTGAGGAGTTTCAGTTCATCAGGTGTTCCATATGTATCGTATATATCGTCTAAATATGTTGCGATTGCAGAGAGCTTTGCTAGGCCAAATCTAAATGCAGAATACCTCTCATCCTCACAAAGTGCACATGCCATAAAAAAAAATTCTACATGCCGATGGCGAGCAAATTTCAATTCAAACAAACGAGACTCCCTCCACCATCTAAAATACAACATCCAATTAAAAATAAATCTCTTGAAACCTTGATCGCCCAAAACTACTAACAAATTTCTTGTTAATAAAATTTAAGAAGCAGTAAAAATAAAATCTAAGTCTATCATAACTCACGTAGAAAAAGTTTTAAGCTCTTGCTGATGCAATGACTGAACGGCGTTGAAGTCCATTTTAGCTAAAAATAAAAGTTTCTCATTGCCCACCGTCCTAAAAAGCCAATTATCTTAGTTAATTTTTTTGAAATATACATATTTTTAATTAAAAGGTAAAATGACATGGCAAACCCATGAATTAGAAAACACATTTGTCTAATACCACAAATGGAAAATCATGGTTTTGACACTACCTGGCCCACCACTTGTCTTCTCCGTAGATTTCAATATATTTCTTTGCTTCCAATCTGGGCAGATTGGTGTACCAGCCATACTCCAGATTGAATGATATCAATTAAAACATACATAACAAATCTTGAAGCTATCTTATTTACAGTATAAAATCCCTGCAACAAACTGTATAAAATAAGTTAAAAAATAAAACTTCAACAGCAGAAAATTAACTTGCCTCACAGGGAGGGTTTGGAAGAGACTGTATAAAATCATCGCCCCACAAATTGGGATGATGGTTACCAGTGCGCCGCAATGGGATTTCAGGTTTAGATAAGGCCTGATTTACGATACGGGTAAGCTTTTCCCTTCGTATTAATGGCACTGCTCAAATTATGAGGGAAAGTGGAGATAAGAGCCATTGCAAGATTTGATGTGCAAGGAATCTTTGTTTGTTAATTGCAAGGAGGTCTTTTTATAGAGAAAGATAGCTACCAGTACAAAATAGGGGTACAATGTTTTTTCGATTTTTTTTACAGAATGCATTGAATCTATGTATAGAGAAACGTTTTAAAATGTGTCTGAGTGCGCTCTCATAGGGACCCACATATTCAACTCTCCTTACTTTATTCTGTCATTAAAGGTTGTACATATATAAAATATTTAATTTGTTAGACACTGTAATTAAAAATTGCACATGTTTATGTAGTGTATTTACATTGCTTGTTACCTACGGTGAAACATTCAACTGCATTTCATATTATAAACATGGTATAGATATTTTTATCATAAATTATAATTCTTTTCACATTATTCTGCCATTAAAGGTTGCACATATATAAAATATTTAATTTGTTACACACTGTAACTAAAAATTGCACATGTTTATGTAGTGCATTTAAATTGTTTGTTACCTACGGTGAAACATTCAGCTGCGTTTCATATTATAAACATGGTATAGTTATTTTTATCATAAATTATAATTCTTTTCACATTTTTTTATGCAAAATTATTCTTTATGTTCTGTTTTAGATTATACATGTTTTATTTGTGAAATCATTCTATTCATATTATGAGCTCTAACATTAAAATAAATAAATCTTTAAATTATGCATGCTTCATTTGTGACATATCCACATTATGTTTGGTATATTTAAAAATCAAAATATAATCTAATTTTCTAACTCTTCATGGTGTTTTGGTCTCTTTTAACATGAATAATCGACAAGTGATATTTCAACTAAGCCTCATGTCTTGTACCCCTACCATCCTTTTTTTGGTTCCTCTATCTTGTTCAAGGCACTCTATGTGAATTTTCAAACTAAGATATCCTAAGATGATCTTTTTGCATACCTTTATGTGTTAATCATTTTGCCTTTTTCACCTATCTTGAGCTCCAAATTCATATTCAAGATAGCCTTGTTCTTCATGTATTTGCTGGTGTAGGGAGTTGTATGTGAGCTAGGCCCTAGAGAGGGTTGCATACCTACTTACAATCAAGCAACTCTAAAATAAAAAAAATGTCATAAATAACATCTTATATGCATGGAAGATTAAGATTGATATAATTATTAATAATTATTCTCCCTTTAAAGGTAAAATGATTCTGCCTAGAATAAATTGAGATATACACTAATTTTATTAATAAATAATGAATAAATGAAAAGTAGATCATTTCTTACCACTCTAAACTTAGTGCTAATAATTTAAAAAATATTAAATGATAAATTTGGTAGCTAGTCAATGGATTTTCTAGACTTCTTAAGGCTTTAGGAAAAATTATGAGTTGAACAAACCTTTTTAATTTATATATACTCTTAATAATGACAAACTTGATGCATTTCTATTGGAGAAGTGTAGTCTTTAGTGGGTGACTTAGGGCCCATTTGGTCTCAATGAGTTAAGTCTTTGGCTAGTGTTATTTTTCTATCATGTATGGACAGATGGATGTCTATCCCATTTGGATAGAAGAATATATGTCCCATATGGACATATGAATACCTATCCTAGCTAGGCATAAGAATTATTCGAGTAAACTGAGTATCATTACTTGAGTATATGGATGAAAGAAAAAGTAAAAACTTTGGTCTAAAAAATAGTACAACCTATTAGGTTATGATGCAACACTAGTGAGACTATTTAGGTGGTCATATCTATCACACCATGGGAGAGAGCTATACATTGATGGATACAAGGGGCTAGTACTAAAACTACCCTTTATGATGTAAACTCTTGTTAGTGGCATACAATTGCCTAAAATAAGTAGACATTTTTTTCTCAGTAGGGTTAGTAGATATTGTGGAAAACATAGTGCATGAGTGACGATGGTTTGCATAGGACGCCTACATGCTAGAACATCTTTATAAGACCCACACCTTGCAACATACAAGGGGATAAAGCATCAAATCCTCCATACTGCTACAGGTTTGGGCATGGGAGCATATTATAGTGTTGTAGCTAATTGGTGATATGGTGATGGTGGATTTGGGGAGCCATATATATATATTCACCTAGGGCCTAGTTTTGAGATATAGACATATGGGAGATATACAACAATGAAAATGAGTGTTGGATGAATTGTCGGTAGGGGATGTGACTTGGTGACCCTTGTGAGAGTGTGAGGGGTGGTCAAATGACACATGCTATCTGAGGTACATGCTAACAAAGTGCTATTTGATAGGGAGGTACTCACACCTTATGGAGTGGTATAGAAAAGACATGGTGCAAAAATAATTTGGGTTGAGATGAGGTGTACTTGCTAAGCCAAATGTATTTGCATGTGTCACTAGGGAGGTGGGGTCTATGGGTAGAGCTAGAGGTGGTAGATAAAAACTAGAGGGATATGGTGTAGGTGGATTGGATGATAGCTTGGTAGTGCAAGATGTAAGGGTTACACTAGAGTATACTACATGAATGAGCAAGAGGATATTGGTGAGATTGGTATTGCCACCACATACATCTATGAAAGATAAGTTGAGGGTAGCACTAGTGGATGCACAAAGGCAAGTGAGGGATAGAGAGGTAGGAAGAGGAGCTAGGATAACAACAACAAGTGAGGGAGGGGTTTCTAGGAGAGTATGAATAGTAAGTGTAGAACCATTGGGGGTGGAGAGGGGGATGAGGAGGAGGTGTGGGAGGAGGTATAGAATGTGGAGATAGAGGAGGGTGGATGATGGAGGAGAGACATGTATTGATAATAGTAGTAGCAAGAGTAGTGTCAAATCAACAAGCTCCTTGGAGTCAAATGGGGGAGACACAGGGGGCAAGATGTCTCATAGGTATAGGAGTAGGCATCAATACAATCCTAGGCACACACATAGGAAGGAGATAGGAGGATAGGGATTGGGAGGTATTCGAGGAGAGGCTAGCCATAATGCTCAGTGAGTGAGATGAGAGAGAAAAAAATGCGTATATTGATCTTGTCCTCCAAACATCTCTTAGCGAGTAGAAAAATTCATTTAATAACTGCTCCATTGCTTGAACGTTATACACTTAATCAATACCTCATAGGTTGCCTTTGTAACTATTGATGAGGTGACTCCATCTAGATAAAGCCCCAATACCTGATGGTTTTTCTACAATATTTTATCAATTTTTTGGGACTTTATAGGCAATGATCTATGGATATTAGTGGAAGAATCAAGGAAATCTGGCAAGATCCTTAGAGATTTTAATAATGCCAATATAGTCCTTATCCCCAAGAAACAAGATTGTTCATCCTTTGAAGATTACAAATTGATAGATCACTATGTAACATAATCTACAAGTTCATTTCCAAAATAATGGCCTATTGAATGAAATTTACAATCCCATCTATTATCTCAAAGGAACAACTTTGATTCACCTCAGGCATGAACATTGTAGATGGAATTATAATTGCTCATGAAACTATTCATTCACTTAAAAACAAAATCATAAATCATTGACCCTAAAGATCAACATTAACAAAGCATATGACTAGGTAAGTTGGAAAATTTTGTTAAAAATTATGAAAAAATTCAATTTAAATAAAAAAGGGGTTAGATTGGGTCTATGCATGCATTTATACAAAAGAAAAATGAAGGGTCGAAACCAAGCATTGGGAGCAAAAATTGCACGGTGAATGCCGTTTGGAGAAGGATCCTATGGAAAAAATATTTAGACGATGATGATCCCAATTGCATTCTACCGATCTCACCTATGGAATTTTATCTAGAGGAACGTTTTAAATGTGTCTGAGTGCGCTCTGATAGCGACCTGCATATTCAACAGTCCTTACTTTATTCTGCCATTAAAGGTTGTACGTATAAAAAAATATTTAATTTGTTTTACACGTGACTAAAAGTTGCACATGTATATCCTAGCACATTTAAATTGTTTGTTACCTACGGTCCAAATGTATTCAACTGCGTTTCATATTATAAACATGGTATTATTATTATTTTTATCATAAATTAGACCTTTTTTTTTTAAATTATGTTTTTTATGATGAAATTATTCTTTATATTTTCTAACATGAAAATAAATTATTGCTTTAGATTACAAATGTTTTATTTGTGAAATCATTCTATTCATATTATGTCTTCCAACGTTAAAATAAATAAATAATTTAGATTACACATGTTTCACTTGTGAAATATGTTCTTTATCATGAAAAAAAATATTTTTAAAGATTACATGTGTATCATTTGTGAAATTATTCTAAAATAAAGAAATGTTTTAGATTACACATGTTTCATTTGTGAAATTATTTTATTCATATTATGCTCACTATCATCAATTTTTTATTTTATTTTAAGATTATATTTGTTTCATTTGTGAAATGGATCTATGCACATTATGTTTAGTATCATTAAGATAAACAAATGTTTTATATTACACTTGTAACTATATATGTTAAAAATCAAAATATAGTCTCATTTTCTAACTCTTCATGGTGTTTTGGTCTCTTTTGACATCAATATTCGACGAGAGATAATTCAACTAAGCCATTAGTCTTGCGCACTTGTCGTCCTTTTTTTGGTTTCCTCTATCTTGTTTAGGGTACTTTATGTGAATTATTGATCTAGGATATCCTAATATGACCTTTTCTCATGCCTTTATGTGTTAATTATTTTGCCTTTCGCACCTATCTTGAGCTCCAAATTTATATTCATGGTAGCCTCATTCCTCATGCATTTGTTGGTGTAGGGAAATTGTCTAGCGAACTATACCCTACAAAGGGTTGCATACTTTCTTATAATCAACCAACTCTAAAATACAAAAAAAATATAGAAACAACATCTTATAAGCACAAAAGGTTAAGGTTGATATAGTTAAGATAACATTACCATGTTCTTTGTCATAATTGTGAAAATTAATTCATTCTAATATTTTGACACTTCAAAAGGATGAGATAAAATCATTTATAAATAATGACCATTTGGGTGATTGAATTATATCATATAACTACAATGTTTATTTATGGGCTTGAGTTGAATTATCTAACTCATCATTAATCTAGAAGTAACTATTTAGAGATATACATATTATTTAACACCTAATGTAATTGAACCTATTAATATTTACGCTTGTGATTGATATGAAACTTTGGGTAATCTTGTAAGATATCATAATAGGATATAGGATTATTGATTATGGAGTCTTGGATGAATTATTCATTTCATGGAACAATTTAATTATAACTATAGGTGGTAGAAGAAAAAAAATCTTTTTTAATGCGATCTAACTATAGAGGAGGGGATTCACTACTCTAAGACAATGAGATCCTAAGAAGCAAATAGCTCTCAAAAACCTCAATTGACACAACTCAAGTGAATTGGAAATATAGATATTTAAAACTAAGTTCTAAGCTATGCTTGGCAACAAATGTAACTAAAAATATCAAATAACTTGTAAATATAGGGTGGAAAACATGTTTTAATTTTTGGGATTAATTTATGGTCAAGTATTGGGTTTGAATTCACATCTTTGAAAATTTGAGGTTGATAAAGATGAGAAATTAAATTTTATAGGAAAAATACTTGGACTAGGGCGCTAGTGCTCTTGTCTAGCCCTTTTGCACTCATTCAATTTGATTTGGAAGTTTAGGGTCTATTTAATCAGAACTTATCCAAATGACGAGCGCTTACCAAGGTTAATTTGGTGATATAGGATCGATAATGCACTTTCTTTAGGGTAGCACTAAAACATTCTCCTAGGTTGATAGGAAGGGTCAAGGCTAGGGTAATGTCTAAAATGCATTAAGGGGAGAGGTTATTAAAGCGAGTTCCAAAATAGAGCATGAAATTATACTTTCACATTAAGGGAGTATAATTTATGATGCTACATTTAGCCCCCACTTTAGCAGTTATATGACACTAAATACATATGCAACCTAAAGTATTGAAAATAAATCATATCATAAAAGGATACAAAAAAGGATATTGTAGAGGATGTAGAACATTCACCAAGAAAGAGAATGAAGCTTCCAATGTAGCAACTTTTAAACCACAACACTAGGAAGCACATCTTATAAAACCAATTTGTTAGAAATTCAAAACCATCCTACACATACAGAAAAATGTATTAGTCCAATAATTCTAAGGAAAATGAAATTCGAGGTTAGATGTACGCCCCTTGTTTTCGCTTGCTTTATGGAGGTGGAAGCATGGTAGCTATCTTGCGACATCAAACTAATTATTGTTTTGATGAGAACACTTTTGGTAGGGTCTTGAGAACATAACCCCAATTACCAACAAGTATACAACATGAAAGAGGATGAAAACATGATTCCAATGTAACAAATAACACAAAAATTAGAGTTCACAATCCCAAGTTATCAGAGTTCACAATCCCAAGTTATGTTGCTTTAAGATACTATGATATGAGTGATATATTATCACATTTAGCTATAAGTTATAACTTTGACTTTTAACCATTCATTTTAACCTTGAAATTTGAGAACCTTGAGAGATAAGCCCAACATTCCTAGGAGTGAAGATGCCACAACAACAATAATATCACACACTAAGGCTCGAGGCCCTAAGGGGGCATGTCGCACGAGGCATGCTAACATGAGAGGTACATAGTAGGATTGTTAGTTATGAGGAGGGGATGATCTCAAATGAGATCCTAGCCGATTGGTATTATTGCATCAACCGCAATATGCCATCGGATGGAAAGGGCCGAATTTAGTTGTGGTGGATACTATATAGAGGTGTTGATATACCAATCATTCGTCATATCATGATCACTATGATAACATTGGTGGTCACACTAGATGGACGAGGCACACACCTGGACGGGCACCTCATTCATACTATATGAGTGATGGAGGAATGAAAAACCGTGTTCACCTAGAGGTGAAGCATTCTGGCGCACCTGTACTATGATCTCATGTGATACACCCATTATGAGACACAAAGTCTTATGAAATGCACATTCCTCCAAGTTTGTGTGTTTGAGCACATCACTTGCACGTGACCTGCAAAATAAAATAGAGAGGTAGCATGGACCTATCCTCAAGCCTTTTGTTTTCCTTTGAAGATACCATGGTAGTACAAAGATGTGCTATACTAGTGCATCACATTAAATAGATTGGATATTGTAGATGTGCTTTGGAGACCCTATAGGACCTGATAGCCTGGATAGGCATGTCACAATAGCTTGCTAGGATGCAACACAATCAGTTATTTGTTGGTCTTTATGAGTACATCGTGATGCCTTTTTACTATGATCGAGTGACTAGAAAATTTAGTTGCATTTAGGGGGTTCCCATTCCTCGATCAAATTGTCTCAGGTCAACTCACAACAGTTCCAAGTCACATGAAATAGCTCATCCAACCATCATAGACGTATTGCTGAGTGATTCAGACGATGAGAATTGAGACAAACATCCAATATTTAAGGTAGATAATATCGTATATAGAACTACATACATCAGATGGTGGGACAATAGAAATCCAAATCCCATATTTCTTGCTAATCATCCTACTAGTGATCTTGAGTAGTGGCCATGACATCAAGAGGATTATGAGGAGGATAAGGACGATGATGGAGATGCAAATAAGCACAATGAGGAGGAGGATGAGGAGCCAACCACAATGGTAGGAGGAGGTTCAAACAAGTAGGAGGAGGCTAGTGATTCCCCCGAGGAGAGACCTCGATCTCTTCCTTGTGTATCACGAGCACAACCTGCTACACTTGAGAGACCCCTTGCATGAGCATTGGGAGATGAGAAAAAAAACATAGACTATTCCGCCAATCTTATGAGTGAGCTTGTATATAGCCACAATAGTCATCTGCATGGATCCCCACTAGTGGGTCGATGATCCAGGTGATATGATATGTTATTTGATTGCTTTACTTTATAGTCTACTACATGTTATATCTAAATTTGATTTATGATTTACATAATGTTATTCTATGTTTTTTTTTTGCAGTTGGTACCCAATATTGGCTTGAGTTGATTCCTGAATTGTAGCTGTACATTAGCCAATGCGAGCTATGCATAGGCCACCGTAGAGTGCATGGCATCATGTAAAGGTTTTTGAGCCTACAACATGATTGAGAGTCACACTCAAGGAGTTGCGAGATATATGATTATCTGAGAGAAAAAAGAGCTTGAACTTGTACTGATGGTGAGATGCAAGCATTCATGTGGGAAAAGATTGATACGTTGTGAGAGAGATCGGTTATAGTAGTAGCATATAAAAATAGTTGAGGCTAATGCAAATCTTAGAGGTGAGCTCAAGGATGTACTGTCAGAGAGTAGCTCTAGGAGTTACTCACAATATACAATCTCACACCGACCACCACCACTAAGCCTCGAGGAGTCTGGTAGCCATAGGTCCTCAAGATAATCTGATATGTTTTTTATATGATACACCACATTTTTTCAGCATGGTGATATGATATATATGTATATATATGAACATTTTTATTTTTTATGTATGTGTTTTACTTAAATGCTTTTACTATATGTGCTATCTTATTTAAGAACATGCATTACATTTTCCATATATAGAAAATTGTATACACCTGTGATCTAATTAAAAATCTCATTAAGATTATTTAATTAAAAAATACAACAATGATCTAATTGATATATGTATATAGATTATGTGAACTAAACAATTAAATGAAACTATTTAATTAAATTCTATGTTTGTTGACCAAGTGTACACATGTTAAACTAGATGCAATTATTATTTAATTTGAACTATAAAAGCTATAATGATCTAATTAACATGCCACACAAATTGTTGAATAGTATGCTAACAAGTAATAATCAAATTTGAGAAAATTACTCTAAAATCTAAGACACACTAATGTTTGTCATGAACAAAGCAATGTAACGTTAAATAGAAATTGAATCTATCTAACCTAATCTACATGCTTTAAATTTCCACATATTACTGATAGATTGAAATTAACTTTTGCATAGAATCTATACAAATGCATAGCATTAATAGGTTCTTTAAGAGGTGTACCATCTATTGTAGAAAGCTTGTATGCACATGATCTATAATCCTTAATGATGACACATGGTCCCAAACAATTCAACCTAAAATTTCCCTTCTCTCCTGGTGCAATGTGTACATTGTCTTTATTTTCATATAGCATCAAGTCACCAATATTAATGGAACGGTGGATAATGCCTTCATTGTATTTACATTGAAGAAATTTATAGTTAGCTTGCAAGTGTTTG
This sequence comes from Sequoia sempervirens, assembly GCA_007258455.2. Classification (NCBI taxonomy): domain Eukaryota; kingdom Viridiplantae; phylum Streptophyta; class Pinopsida; order Cupressales; family Cupressaceae; genus Sequoia; species Sequoia sempervirens. Next base: position 6,527 of record VDFB02035670.1, on the reverse strand, counting down.
AAAATGTGTATACACTGTTCATCAAGCATCTCAAGTTGTTGAAGCCATTGTTCTCTATAAGAAATATCATCTACAATATCATTAAGAGAAATTCAAGATGAAAGATTGTTGTCGGCTAACAGTACATTTGATCAAGTGTTGTACAAAGGCCCAAGTATCCAAAGATGTGAAGGAAAATGGAAAAGTCCTAGATCCCATTTACAGTGGTCAACATATATATGTAGTGTAGGAAATTGTATACCTTTACAATTTCACATTTTTTTGGTTCTCATTATTTATTAGACTTAATTAAGCCTCTAATTGACCAAATTATGCATTCCAAATCCTTATTCATCCTATTTTTCAAAAGGGGAACCAATATTAAACATATGTATTCAATAATTAAATTTCCTTGGATCATGTATTCTTGGACTTATACATTAGGATTGGTGTAGGTGCACCTTGTTCATTGAATACCTTCAAAAGGAAAAATTGCAAAATTTGAGTTTCCAAATGTAAAGCAATGTAAAAGGGTCATGTGTGGTCATATTTAATGTATTAAGGTCTCAAATAGCTCATTAGGTGATTAAAGAAGTGATGTTGCAGAAAGTTACTTCTTTCATGACAAAAGTTGTCAATTATGTAAAATGGAAAAAAGTGCACAAAAATAGGAAGTTGAAGAGTCTTTTGTGGGAAATTGAAAGGATAGGTCATTGGAAATGAAAAGGTAGTTGCCTAACTATTTTAAAATCTCTATAAAGTGTGTAAAGGATGAGAGAAAAGGTAGACTTTGGATCTTGGGTTGAGTCTAATAAATAAAACCACTCTATTTCTGCAATTAGTATGTTTTTCTCTCATTTACCAGTCCTTGTATGGACTGTACAATAGTCTATAAGTTGTAAATTTGTTTTTTTTTCATAAGGAAGTGAGTTAAAAATCATTTAGAAGTGGTTTGAAGAGGTTTTATCAATTCTAGTGGGTTTAAAAACAAATTGATCTACCTGTAAACCCTCAAATGAGGGTTTAAGAGTCAATTAAAGAATGAACCCTCCATCCCACCGATGTAGGTTTAGTTGGTTGGTGGGATGGGTTAAATAGAGTGTATTTGTTGTGTGTTTAGTGTGTTTGTGTATGTGTAGATGCAGGAAGATGGAAAAGACCAAGTCAAGTTACTTCCCTACAAAATTCTTAAAGTTTCTTCAAGAATTTGTTGGCTTCCTGTGAACATTTGATGGAAGAGCATTCAAGGGGGTTACAAGTTGGTTTCTAGAGCATATGAAAACATAATTAAACATGTTTGAAGTGGTGGCAAGTTTTTTTGAGAACTAGAAGTTTGGTTTTCAATAAAATGCTAGATTATTTGCCAAAAAGGAGGGTATTTGGTTTAGGCACCCTAGAGCATGTGTCTCTGTAATTTTTTTTTGAGAAATCCTTGGTTTGGTATCCTATAGAGTGCTTCCATAGAGGTTTTAGAGGTTTAGGAGAAGTTTGAAGGAAAGTCTCTTTGTAAAAAAAACCTAATTTGAGGTCTAAGCAATGTTATAAACCTGATTTGAGGAAGTTGTTTCAAAATAACCTGTTGAGATTTTGTGATATGTTATCATATAGCCCGATGGGTCTTTGAATTGGTGCTGGTATTGAGCTGAGAGGACTCCTCTAAATTTTTTACTTGATTTACTCAAACTGCAGTGCTACAAGGAATTGTGAAGGCTTGAAGAGTTAAGGTAAAAGTTGAAGTTTGGTGACTTGATAGTGGTTGTTGTTGTTTGAAATTGTGTTGTTTGTAGCAAAGACCTCCACTGATGAAAATGTAGGAGAAAAAAAATCTCAACCTAACTCAACTTGACAGAAACTCAACCATTTCTTGCTTATCCTTTCAGCTAGGACTCACCTTTCCTTCACAAACCCCTTGTTTCACAGCACCCAACTAAGATTGAGGCATAGGAATTCTTGTTGAAACTTCAAAATCCAATGAAGAAAACCAAATTTATAGACTTAAACACCTTCACCAACTTAAACAACATGTACAAAAACTCTTGCACAACCATATAATACCATTCTCCATTATTTTTACATGATATTTCAACAAACACTTACTTTAAACCTTCATTTTTGATTCCCAAAATAGGACTGTCACAAATTGTCATGCAAAGTTCAGTAAACAAATGAACATAAAAAATTTTAGACCACCAAATATTGTCTAGAAGGGATCAAAATAATACAATACAACCTTTTCAATCACTTCCCCCAAAAGAGAATACCTTTTATTTTATCAAAACACAAATTCTTGATTGTTCATTGTCCATTTCCAGATTTTTATGCAAATAATAGACCTAGAGCATCATCATTTCAATTGCTATCCTTTATATTTCGGTTTGATTCTTTGGAATATGAAATAATATGAAAAAATAAGCCTACACACCAAAATTTAGACCTTTCCGCCATGTAAATTGGAAGAAACACAAATTTTCATGCACACTGCTACCCTACAAAAGGGTTTCTACCCGCTAGAGATGAATTGCCAATAAATTTCAAAAAATAGCATGGTTTTAAATGAAATAAATTGAAAAATAAAGTATATTCACAGGTATTCAACATAAAATGAAGGATTGGAGGTTATATGCACAGAATGTGGCCGTACAAAGGCCCGAAACACAGAAAATGCAGAAAATTTAACATAAAACAGTGTTCTTCATTGAATTCTTCAATCATACATCATCCTCCAACCTACCTTGAAGTTTGTGATTCTTCAAAAGGATTTAAATAATAAAAAAAAACACCTAAAATAACTCTTCAACTACCTAACCTTTGATATTCCGCTATTTGTCATTTTTTTGCATTTTTACAATATTGCTTTGACAACAAATTTAGCAATTTTTTAATTTTTACATTATGCATTTGATGACCTCAAAATGATTAACTATGACCTAAAACATACTAAAAATGGTATAATAGACCTTATTACAACATGAAACCTTCTATTCTAAATCAAGGATTGCCTCATTGAGGCATGTTCATGCTAGGGTGCACCTGCACCATTCTCCTGACCAAATAAAACCTTCCTAGTCCTCTTGGATCATCAATGCTCCTCCTTGTAGTCTTTTATGCCATGCAACTTCATCTTTACCTTTGGATTGAGTTGGTCTATGCCAACTTGCTTCCATTTTGTCTTGCCACCTGGAATCTACTTAAAGATTGTTGTCAGTTGACAGTACATTTGATCAAGTGTTGTACAAAGGCCCAAGTATCCAAAGATGTGAAGGAAAATGGAAAAGTCCTAGATCCCATTTACAGTGGCCAACATATATATGTAGTGTAGGAAATTGTATACCTTTACAATTTCACACTTTGTTTGGGTCCCGTAATTTATTAGACTTAATTAAGCCTCTAATTGACCAAATTATGAATTCAAAAGCCTTATTCTTCCTATTTTTCAAAAGGGGAACCAACATTAAACATATATATTCAATAATTAAATTGCCTTGGATCATGTATTCTTGGAATTATACGTTAGGACCCATTCACCCAAGGGCGAATGGGTCTCCTTTAAGTGCCAAGACCCAAATTAAAATATGTTTTTGGTAGAATTTTAATGATCAAAATTCAAATTGGAAGTGTCAGCTTTTGGAATCTAATTTTTGAGAAATTATATAAGAACCTATAAATACATTGTTATTTTATCATTTCAAATCTAACACACTCCATGAGATCAGTTCAAGATAATTTTTTTTGTCAAGAGCATTCAAGAACAACATTATCAGTCATCTACAACAATAATTAAGATCCTAATATCATGTCAAAATGTATTTGTTTTCATGTTATGTTTGGAAGGCTAACATTGTGATGTAGGTTTTCAAGCATTCAAACATCAAAGCAAGCAATCAATCAAGCCAATCAAGCAAGAATCAAACCTTTGAGGAAATGTGTTTTTCTTCATTCCTTCAAAGGATCATTTGAAGGGTGGTGAGTTGTAGCAAGCACTGTTCATTCATTATTTCCTTCCCTTTTTCATTATCTTTTTATCAAGGTTTAATTACCAAACTGAGGTTTGACTAAGGAAAACCCCCATACACATAAACAAACAATTTTTTTTTCTCTTTGTGTATGTGTAGATCACAGGTTAAATGGGAATTGAAGTTCTTGAAGGAGCAATTTTGAATTGTTGCAAAAGTTGTCATCATTATTATCAAGCCACGAAAACTAAGTTGCAGACTTTATCTCCAACATTCCAATAGTGGGACCTATGTCAAATAGAAGCCAAGATCCAACATCAGAGGACTATTAAAAGTTATTTTGGAACCCTGTATAGAGACCCATTCATTCCTGGGTGAACTAGTCCTTCAACATACCTTAAAACCAATTTTTGGTGATAGGTACATTTGCTCAGACCCTTCAAAGATCTATTTGTAAACTATCATTTTTGTTCCTACATTTTCAAGAATTTTCATTTTATGTATGAGGTCTTGTAGTTTGATTAGTTTAATCATTGCAAATAATTCTAATTCATTCTTATAACTTTCCTACCGTCTTAAAGAATGCAACCTAGGTCTGATTGGCTCAACATTGAGGTTGAAAGTCAATCTCTTGGCCTTGTGGTTGGTATTCTAATGAAGTCAATGGTAAAGTGGATTTAACCCTAGGTTTTACCCCACATTTCAATATATAACCAACCAATCTTCAATAAAGATTTCTCAATGCATGAAAATGATGAAATTGGGGTGAGGACAACTAGTATCATAGCTCACTCTCTTAAGTGGCTTAAGTATCCTTCTTTGATGGCAGAGCTGCCAAAACCTATAAAAGAATTAAAGAACAACAAGGCAAGAGAAGGATCCTCTGCTACAACAACCAAGGAAAAGATGGTTTCACCTCCTAAGGTTACATGGAAGAAGAGAAAGGAGAAAGAAAAAATTGATATCGATTTGAGCAAAGATGATGTTGAGGAAGAAGAAAATTCGGTCAAATAGAAAAGAACTAGAGTAGCTATCCGAGAAGGAGCTGCACAAAGAGAAGCTCAACAAAATTATTCTTCCTCCTTTCCACATGAATCCCTTCTACTTTCTTATTCTCCTTTTCCTCCTCCATTTCATCCACCCTCTCCACCTCTTGATATTTCTTCACCTCCTCCACCTCCATGTCCTCCTTCTCCTTCACATGACCTCCCTCCTCCTATTCCAAAAAATGAGCCACCTGTTTGAGAGGAGGAAACACCAATAAGGGAATTAGTTGAAGAAGTGGTATTAGAAGAAGGATAGATACAAAGAGAAATCTCTACAAAGGGAGAAGTACAAAGAGAAGTCCTTGCTAAGGAAACCACAACTGAAGAACATGTGGAGCAAGAACTGGACTAGGCACAAGAGAAACTCAAAATGAAAATGTTTGGGGAGAAGAGGAGAAAAGAGTTGAAGCTAAACAAAGGGAGACTAAGCAAGATGATTTAGAAGGATCCCATGACACAAAAATCATCCCTTCTCTCATTATAGAAGCGTCCTCCACTGTGCCCATCTGGCTAAATCATATCATTCAAAGGAGACAAAGAACATATGTAGAAGACAACTCAGAAAAGAGTTTGACTGTATTATTATAAGCCTTCCAATCTCTGGTAAAGTGAAGGAAAAGGGCTTGGAGAATATCCATAGTCACCATGTATGAGAACAAAGATAGAATTGCTAAAATAGTCATCCCTCTAGTGGATAAGATTGAATTGGAGATGTGACCCAAAGATTTTTAGATTAGACAAGTTGATATGGGAGTACATACAAGGGAATGAGAGAAACAATCTCTCTAGATGTCTATTTCTAATATTGTAAAGAGGATGTAGAAATATGAGAATACCAAGTAAGAGCTTAAAGCTCAAGTGGCCCAATTGACAACATTTATCACAAACTTGATTGGACCAGTGGATATAACAACTCCCGAGTTCACATTGAAAGCTACACTAAAGGGAGAGGTTTGGAATTATGATCTTGAAGGATGGATCCCAAAAACTAAGCAATGGAATTCAAATATTTTATCCTTAGCTAATAGAGTGCTGAAGAAAGAAAGAAATTCTTATCACTGCATTAATGTTGAAGATAGTCTAGTCCAACAACTTGAATTGGGTATAGACAAGGAACTATTAGTTTAGGAAGATTACATCCCAATTTTACAAAGAACAAAGGAAATTCCTATAAAGGATCTCATCAAAGCTGTAGTAATTGAAGAAAAAGATTAGGATAAGATTCTTGAATGGTTAAGAGCTATAGAGTTGAGAGTTAAGATCCTAAATAAGTGCATGTCAAGGCTAAACAAGAACAAAAGTCTGGTAGAGCGAGCCATGATCAAGGTTCATTAATTTGTAGAAGAATTAGGCTACACACTCTGGGAAATGAATTTTTTGGTGAAGTCTACCAGTAAAATGGTGGAAGAATTGAAGAATCAAATGTAGGGTCAAGTCACTTAGTCTGCCATTGACAAAAAAATGAATAAAAAGGAAAAGCTTTATTCTTTTGAGAAGGAGTTAACAACCTTCATTAGCCTATAGGAACATATGGATAATTTTGCTTTCA
>VDFB02035668.1:0-27385 GCA_007258455.2 Sequoia sempervirens | reverse complement strand
TAGGTGGGTAGTTGATGAAAAGGGAGGCATGGTTTTACATGCATAATAAACTGGGAATTTTTTATCCTAATATTGGTTGCTACCATTCTCATTCTCTCTAGCACACTTGGTGTAGTTATAGGGCGGATTTTGAAAAAAAATTTAAGCACCTTAATTATGCCATGATCTTGGATCAATATTTTTTCTTTTTTGACAGTTATTCTCTCCCAGTTAAGCTGTTAGTGGATGTGACTTTGTCAAACCACTTCCCCATTTATTTTCACATTGAAAGGGAGACTCGACAACATCACACATGTAAAACTCATTTTTTTCTGAACACATCTTTAATTTTCCACAAGCCTACCCTAGCCCACATTCACAGAGTATGGAATTTAGAGTGTAGAACAAATCATCATATAGGCTGGATTACTTGGTTGAATGATGCTATCACTCGCACAACTAGATTTTTGAGCATTTATGGGCACCAGCTGGCTATCTTTTGTGGTGATCTTATGAGGCTACCATCATTGACCTCCACTTAGCTACTAAGGATTTGGCAGCCAACCCCTTTTTCCCATCATTGCAATTCAGGGTGGAAGAATTAAGGCACAAAAAGCAAGTTGCAAAAAATTATGCTGCCAGATGTGTACAAATCAAAGCCTAGTTATATTGGCTTAAAATTGGTGATTGTGCCTCGAAAGAGTTTTTTTTGGCTCTGCATGCCAGGGACTCATCTTTTGGAATTAAAAAAATTAAAGATAGTGTTTAGGTTCTTTCTGAGCTTCTTTACATTGTCGAAGCCTTTGTGCATCATTATGAGCAGGTTTTCATTGCATAGGAACCCATGCCTGAGCAATAGTAAGCCCTCTAGGATTGCCTTGCTGTCATGCCAAATAAGATTTACTCACCCTAGGAGAACTATTGTGATCAATCATTAACAATTGATGATCTCAAGGATGTGGTTCATTCCATGGCTGATGAAAAAGCCTTGGGGATTGATGGTTTCCCTTGTGAATTCTACAAGGCCCTTGGGAATGCATTGGGAAAGATCTATAACATGTTTACTTAGAGGCCTTTCATATTAATTCTCTAGGTAACTTAATAAACAAAGGAAATATAAAATTCATACCTAAGTCTGGTGACCCCGAGGAGATTTGCAACTGGTGGCCTATCACACTTCTCATGTCCCCTACAAAATCATTGCCAAGGCTTTGGCCCTGAAGATCTACCATCTCTTACCTCAGATTGTGCACCTAGAGAAAACTTGGTTCATCAAATCTAGGTTTATGTTCGATAATATTATTACTCTTTTGGAAGACATGGAATGGGCTAGGAATTCAAACCAAAAATCCATGTTTATCAAAATTAACTTTGGAAAAGCCTATGATCACATTGAATGGCCTTTTATTCTTGCTATGTTCTAAGCTTTGGGTTTTCGGCCTAATTTCATTCAGGTTGTTCAAATTCTCTTTATGGATGCCTCTTCTTGTATCACCATTAATGGCCATAAATTATTTTCCTTTGGACTCTTTCGTTCCATATGGAAAGGGTGCCTACTTGCCCCTTCTCTGTATGTGCTTGCTGCTGAAGGATTTGACTACTAGCCAATGTGGTTTCCTAGCAGCGAGTGTCAAGGGAATTTCTTTGCCTAACTCTCATGCTCAACTAGTTAATGGCCATTTTCTTGATGACTCTTTCCTCACTCTCTTGAAGGAGGAATAAAATATTAAAGAAGCCCTGGATTGTCTCAACACCTTTTGTCTTGCTTTTGGCTCTGTCATTCAGTGGCACAAAACTTTGTGCTACAGATAGTCTATCTTGCCTGGTCCTCCTTGGCTTTAGCAGTATGGTTGGAAATGGATTGGGCTAGGAGAAATTTTTTGATTCTTGGAAATTCCTTTTTCTTTTTAGGTGTCTCTGATTGAGCTTTGGCAAGCTGTGCTTTCTGATGAGCCCAAAATGTGCTCATAGTTTGGATATCATGATGAACTTTTAATACCTTTACTTTTGTTATTCATGGTTGATTAAACTCTTTTGAAACCTTTTATTGTGATATCCTATAGCAATACACTTTCATGTTCCTGCAGCCTATCGTGTTGACTTATCTACATTTATTACCCTGTTTGACTCCCTAAATGATTGGTATATCGCATATAGTTTTTGAATGATGAAATAGATTTAAATATGTGATTAATGAATGAATATTGTGTATGTGCCATGCGCCTTTTCTTTTGCATATGTTACCTTGTGTTTCATAGGTTGTTGAAGAAAGTATGATCAAGTCAAGCGCAACCGATCTCAGCCCTGCAGTAAAGTCCATTTCCTGCACGATTTCGAGGAAGCTCTGGCAAAGAATATTTGACCGAAACAATTGGGAAGGATTTTAAATGTCTGCCAATTTGGAAAGAGTGGAGTGCTATATTGTCTTTGGGTCGGGTTGAATAGATAAACTCATTTATGAAGTATGTTCCTTGATTTCAGGATACATTTCAAATCCACGTCTTTCTCTGATAGGGTTAGTTAGTAGTTGTTTTTCTGATTTTAAAGAAGTGCTCCTCCTTCGTGAGAGAGAAATGAAGAGATGGATAGAAAAAGTAGCAAGTAAGATAGAAGCATAGTGATAGGAAAGATATCATGTAATATTCAGTATAATAATAGAAAGCATAATCTGTATGACAAGAGACAGAGTTTGTTGTTAGTTTTCATATTCAGAGCAATGTATACCATTCTGAGTTTATGAATAAAGATTGATGAAGTTCTGAGTTCAACACTTGCGTAATTAGTTGATGCTTGCTAAGGGGGCCCACTTAGTAAGTATCAGTAGTAGTTAGTTAGTTGTTCCTTTTTCTGTTGTTCATCAGTTAGATTTCATCTTTGAAGTTTCTGTGCAAACTCAGTCTTATATTGTTCCTGCAGCATTAGGAATCCATCCTTGTGTCTGTTCCTATAGCATAAGGCCAGTTTATAGTTTGTCTCTCAGTTGTAGCTATTATGATTTTTTCTTTGGTTAAATTATGGTTGAGTTAAGAGAACTTTTCATTACCTTCCCTAGCTTAGGTAGAATTTCTTTCCAAGTATTTATATTTAAATGGTGAAACGGCTTCTAGGTATTAAAGCGCCGCAGCCAGTGGCGCCTCTCAGTTTGGAGTGCAAATGAACCTAGAGATATAGTCATCAAATCGAATGTCCAAATTCCTGTGATATAGTTTTTACGGATTTTCAGTATCCTTGTATGTAAATTGTTTTGGTTTGTTCGGATGTGCCGCTTTCAAGAACTTGGTCGGCGTCATTTTGTGTTATTATTTCAGTTTGTTAATCAGAATTTTCAAAATCCTTCAAATCACCATTCATTCTATTGCATGCATAGAAGAAGAGATGCGCTGGGAAGGTTTCTCCCTGAAAACCTATTTGTTGAACTACCATTTGACCTAGTTGACGAAGAACCTAAGGAAAATCCATTTGCTATGATATTCCAGCAAGTAAATATGGCAAATAATCCACCTAATCCACCTCTTGCTTTTGAGTTTCCCATTGTTCCCTAGTGAGATACTGATAACCTTAAAAATATTCCTTCTTCATTACTTCCCAAGTTCTATGGCCTAGTTACGGAGGACCCTGAAACTTTCTTGTTTGAGTTTGATATCCTCTGTCGTAGCTATGATTACACTTCAGATGCACACAAGCTGAAGTTGTTTCCTTCCACCCTAAAGGAAGGAGCTCTTAGATGGTTCATTAGTTTGGGGAGAGGTGTTGTTGATAGTTTGGCAGCCATGCAAACAAAATTTCTTGAGAAATATAATAAATATTGTAAGAGTGGTAGTAAGGGAGATGATATATTCAAAATTCAACAAAAGGAGGATGAAAGCCTAGAAGACTACATCTCAAGATTCTTGTTTTCCCTAAAAAAGAATTCAAACCATACTCTCAATGAAGACTCTCAGAAACTATTTTTTCTGAGGGGAATCAGTGATGCCTATATAGACGCCCTGGACATGATGGGAGGAGGTGATATAACCCAACTTCCTTGGGATGATATCAAGAAAATATGTCTTAATTACTCCTAAGCAAATGTGAAGAAAGGTAGAGTTCATCAAGCTACAGTGGGCAAGTCTTCTTCCAGTGGAGTTTCCCAGATGGAGATCACAAATTTGCTGTCTAATTTCAAGTAGGAAATCATAAACAACATGGCTACATAGTTGGACACTATGCAAGCTCAGAAGAAATATGACGAAGCTGAAGCAATCCTGACTGAGTTCTATCCACATTGTAGATAGAAGAAACGTGACTACAGATGCAAGATGGTGGCCAACATGGAGGCTAAATAGTTGCCTACTAATTTTAAGATGATAGAAGGTGATGATGACCAACTCTTCTTTGTTGCACAAAGGAGGCCATGGGCCCCAAGACAAGGTATGCCTTAGGACCCTTTGCAAAATTTTGGTTCATATAATAATCAATGGAAAAATCAGTACCCTCCAAACTATGGGCCATACTCCCAACCTCAGTGGAATAACCCTTGGCCAAATGCCCAGCAAAACCATTGGAAATCCTCACAAGGGAATTGGCAACCACCACAGCAAAATCAGTGGCAGCCTCCACAAGGGAATTGGCAGCAGCCTAACCAATGGAGAGGAGGCTAGCAATGGTCAAATCCACCTGCAGGTTTCCTACAACAACTCCAGCAGCAATCCATTATGCCACCCCCAGTAGCTAATCAAGGTCAAAATCCAAAATCAACCCAACTACCTACTCAGGCAGCACCTAATCCAAAAAAACCAGCAACCGCAGCAGCAGCAAGTCTATTTTGCTGATCATAATCATCAACCTGCCTATTCTCTTAACCTAAATAATATTAATTTACGTTCAGGAACCGTGCTTCCCACACCATCTCCTCCCATAATCTCAGAATTACCATCTGAGGAGATTGACCAAGAAGAAGATATCAATCACCAAGCCCAGCCAAATCAACCAGTTCAGACTCCATCATTCCCTAAGCCATCTGATAAAGTGCTCCCTTCTTTCTCACAAAGATTTGAAGGTGAAAATGTAAAAAAAACAAGAGGAACCTACCTTTGACATCCTTGACCAGCTAAAGCATATATGTGTGAAAATCCCCTTGTTCCAAGAAATCAAAGAAGTACCTATCTATGGAAAGGCCATCAAGGAGACATGTTTGAAGAAACCAGGGAGGAAAAAGAAAGACCCTCAAACTATCCATGTAATATAGCACAATGAAGCTTACCCTCTATTCTCCAGCACTGCCCCAACTTAAGCCTAGAGATGTTGTTTGGCCAGATTTGGGAGAAGAGGAAAAAGTGAACTCCGTGGCCAATTTAATTATGATTACCAGAGAGCCTTTCATTGCACAACAAGAAGAAGAAGATATACTATCCAATATCCTGCTGAATAACTATGGTACTGAATATTTTCATTGTGAGAAAAATCCATGTTTCTTGCAGACTATTCTTCCTTCGTCTACATCAGCTCATTATCCTACAGCAACTGATTGCTTACACACCTTACTACCCCATGAGGTAGACATGCCATTTCTGTCTGAAGTATCTATGATAGACTTAACCTCCCAAGTTGAGGTAGCTGCAGGAAAAACCTTGTGCATTAATAAAAATCTCGCCAGTGAGCAACAAGAATCTATGATCAAAATTCTTACTAGTCATAAGTCAGCTTTTGCATGGGACTATGGAGATATGAAAGGTTTAGAACCAAAACTCTGTACACATTGTATATATATGAACAGTGACTTCAAACCTATCAGGCAACCCCAAAGAAGAATTAATCCAGCCTTGAGAGAAATTGTTAAAAAAGAATTGCAGAAAATGTTAACAACTGGCTTTATCTACCCAATCTCCGATAGTCAGTGGGTTTCCCCATTGGTCATTATTCCTAAAAAAGGAGGAAAATGGAGGGTATGTGTAGATTACAGAGAGCTCAACTTGGCAACAAAGAAAGATTACTTTCCTCTTCCTTTCATTGATAAGTTCTGGATAATTTAGCAGGGAAAAAGTACTTCTCATTCTTGGATGGCTTCAGTGGGTACAATCAAATCAAGATTGCTCCTGAGGATCAGGAAAAGACTACTTTTACATGCCCTTGGGGAACGTTTGCTTATTCAGTTTTTCATTTTGGTCTCTATAATGCTCCTGCAACTTTTCAGAGGGCAGTCATAAGTATCTTCTCAGACATCTCAGATGATTGCATGGAAATATACATGGATGAGTTTACTGTTTATGGTACAACATTTGAGGAAGCTCAATCCAACTTGGAGAAAGTACTACAGAGATGTGAAGATCACAACCTATCGCTAAATAGTCAAAAGTGCTTCATGATGATGTAGGAGGGAATAGTCCTTGGTCACTATATTTCTACTGCAGGAATTCAGGTTGATCCTACTAAGATTGAGGTCATCTCTAAGCTACCCTCTCCTACTAAGCAGAAAGAGGTACAAATTTTTCTAGGCTATGCTGGATACTACAGAAGATTCATCAAGGAATTCAGCCAAATAGCAGGCCCCTTATACAATCTGTTGAAGAAAGATGCAGAGTTTTCTTGGACAAAGGAATGTGAAAAAGAATTTCTTGACTTGAAAGTCGCCCTCACACAGGCACCTATTCTGAAAGGACCTGATTGGTCACTTCCATTTCATATTCATACTGATGCATCAGATTATGCAATTCGAGTAGTGTTAGGGCAGAAGGATGGATCAACAGAACATGCACTCTACTACATAAGCAAAAATCTGCAAGGGGCTGAATTCAGCTACACTATTACAGAAAAAGAAATGTTGGCAATCATCTATGCCCTCAATAAATTTAGGCATTACATCACTGGTTATCAGATATTTGTCCACACTAATCATGCAGCAATCCGGTATCTCATGAACAAAAGCTCAATATCTGGGAGACTAGCAAGATGGTTATTGTTGATGCAGGAATTTGACATTACAATTGTGGACAAGCTAGGTAAAGCCAACATAGTTGCTGATTTCCTTTCTAGAATTCAAAGGCAAGATGACACTGCACTTATTGAAGACTCCTTTCATGATGAGCACCTGTTTGCAATCAAGGTTATTCACCCATGGTATGCTGATATAACAAATTATCTGGCTATAGGAAAACTCCTCCTCATTTCTCCCCTAAGGAAAAGAGATTATTGGTAGAGAAAAGCTTTAACTTTTCTTGGATTGCAGATTGCATGTTTTTTACAGGGCCAGATAAAGTTATGAGGAAATGTGTACAAGAGGAGGACACTCATGATATATTGCATGCAAGCCATGATGAGCCATGTGGTGGACATTTTGTTGCCAAAAGGACATCAATGAAAATTTTAAATACTAGTTACTATTGGCCAACCTTGCATAGAGATGCAGCCAAGTATACAAGGAGATGTGACAGATGCCAACGGATGGGAAGACCAACTCGCTTTGATGAGATGCCTCTCTTTCCACGAGTTTTAGTTACACCATTCGACAAATGGGGAATGGATTTTGTGGGACCAATTGATCCACCTTCCAATGGTAAGTCCTACATCCTTGTATGCACATATTATGTCACAAAATGGGTAGAAGCTAAACCTATGAAACATGCTAGGGATAATAAAGTGGCTAAATTCCTCTATGAGGAAATATTTACTAGGTTTGGTGTTCCTAGGAAGATAGTGACAGATCAGGGAGCACAATTTACTTCTACACTTATCACAACTTTAGTCAATAAATAGAATATACAACATAGGAAATCAACTCCTTATCACCCCCAGGCCAATGGCCAGGTTGAGGTCACCAATAGAGACATAGAGGCCATTTTGACTAAAACTATAGATTTGCATAGGAAGGACTGGGCCACAAGGTTACCGAAAGCTATATGGGCCTATCGTACTACCTGGAAGACTGCTACAAGATTTACACCTTTTGAAATGGTGGATGGTAAAACAGCTGTGATGCCAATATAATTTGAACATAAGACTCTGAAAACAACACTAGAGATGGAAATGGATTTAACAACTGCACAAAAGGACATAATCATGTAGCTCAATGCTCTGGATGAACTCCGAAAGCATGTCATGCAGCACACTGAGATGATATAGAATTAGCGAATGAGGTGGCATGATAAATTCATTAAGGAAAAGAAATTCAAAGTAGGAGATTGGGCTTTGCTTTACGACTCACGGTTCAAGGATAGTCCAGGAAAATTGCAGACCCGATGGTTGGGCCTGTATGAAATTGAGAATGTATTTGCTAATGGTGCAGTTCAACTTGTTACAATTGATCTTGTTAGATTCAAGCTGTTAGTTAATGGACACCACCTCCGGTTGTACCATAAACCAGTCTCAAAAAAAGAATTCATGCAACAGTTCATTCAGCATCCTGCCACTACTCTTCCTGTAGGTGAAGGCTTTAGCCTTCCTCTTGCAGCTTCACCATAATATTGAAAAGCATGCTCATAATAAAGGTTTCCTTTTTAAGGAAACCCCTTTTTCTTCATTTTCACTTGTTGCCACATCTCACTTCTTTATCTTCCATCCATCCATCCCATCCATCCATTCCATCCATTCATCTCATCCACCCACATCACCCATCCACCTCATTCATCTGCACCACCCCTTAATTATGATATCATTCCCAACTGTCAATTCATGTAGAAGCCGTCATCTTTCTCAACACGTACAAGCATTTATTTAAAGGTACGCCATATCTTTTGTTATCGCATATTCGATTTATTTCATTTTGTTCATTTACTACTAAGTTTGTATCAGTCATTATTACCCAATCTCCACCTATTCTTTAGTACATGTGAGGACACATGTCATACTCTAAGTAGGAGGCAAATGATGAGCCCAAAATGTGCTCATAGTTTGGATATCATGATGAACTTTTAATACCTTTACTTTTGTTATTCATGTTTGATTAAACTCTTTTGAAACCTTTTATTGGGATATCCTGTAGCAATACACTTTCATGTTCCTACAGCCTATCGTGTTGACTTATCTACATTTATTACCCCATTTGACCCCCTAAATGACTGGTATATCGCATATAGTTTTTGAATGATGAAATAGATTTAGATATGTGATTAATGAACATATATTATGTATGTGCCATGTGCCTTTTCTTTTGCATCTATTACCTTGTGTTTCACAGGTTGTTGAAGAAAGTATGATCGAGTCAAGCACAACTGATCTCGGCCCTGCAGTAAAGTCTATTTCCTTCACGACTTCGAGGAAGCTCTGGCGAAGACTCTTTGACCAAAACCGTTGGGAATGATTTTAAATGTCAGTCAATTTAGAAAGATTGGAGTGCTATATTCTCTCTAGGTCCGGTTGAATGGATAAACTCATTTATGAAGTCTGTTCCTTGATTCCAGGATATATTTCAAATCCACGTCTTTCTCTGATAGGGTTAGTTAGTAGTTGTTTTTCTAATTTTAAATAAGTACTCCTCCTGCACGAGAGAGAAATGAAGAGATGGATAGAAAAAGTAGCAAGTAAGATAGAAGCATAGTGATAGGAAAGATATCATGTAATAGTCAGTATGATAATAGAAAGTAGAATCTGTATGACAAGAGACAGAGTTTGTTGTTAGTTTTCATATACAAAGCAATGTATACCATTCTGAGTTTATGAATAAAGATTGATGAAGTTCTGAGTTCAGCACTTGCGTAATTAGTTGATGCTTGCTAAGGGGGCCCACTTAGTAAGTATCAGTAGTAGTTAGTTAGTTGTTCCTTTTTCTGTTGTTCATTAGTTAGATTTCATCTTTGAAGTTTCTATGCAAACTTAGTCTTATATTGTTCCTGCAGCATCAGAAATCCGTCCCTGTGTCTGTTCCTGCAGCATAAGGCCAGTTTATAGTTTGTCTCTCAGTTGTAGCTATTATGATTTCTGCTTTGGTTAAATTATGGTTGAGTTAAGAGAACTTTGCATTACCTTCCTGTAGCGTAGGTAGAATTCTTTCCAAGTATTTATTTCTATTAAGTTGTGACTGAATTTAGTTCTTAGTGCATATATTGTGCTGCTCCATTCAAAGTATACATTCCCTAGTTTGACAAGTAAATGAACATCCATGGAGAGATATTAGTCACCTACTAGAATGTCCAATTCCCAGGATAGGTTTTGTCGTGATTTTCATATCCTTTTTTGGGCGCGACCACTTTCAAGAGTTGAGCAGAAGCTTGCTTACTGGATTACCAAGCCCCTTTCTTTAGTGGGGAAATTTTAGGTTTGTTCCAAAGTTCTGGCTACCAACCATGTGTACTATTCCTAATGTTGGAACCCATCCAAAGCTACCTATGGTAAGCTTGAAAAGTTGGTCCAATATTTTCTTTGGGCTTCTTCTAAAACCTAAAGAGGGTTTCACCATGTTGCTTGGGAATTCTATTGCCTTCCTAGAGATTCTGGAGGACTTGGGTTGCTCTCCACTCATTGGAAAGGGACTGCTTTATCCATGCCCTTACTAGTGATGAGGCCTAAAAAATTATTCTTAGGCATTATATTGAGTCAGGATTTCCTATTCATAGAACTGCTTGGAAAGGGATTGGCTTTCAAACACTTCTAGTCATGAAGGAACCAGTCCAAATTGTTGGGACTTTTGTGGATAAAAGTATTTGGTGAGCCTGGGAGGTTGTCAAGCCCTAGCTACATTGGGTTGGCTCTAGGTTTCATGATGGGCTTTCACTCAACCAATAGAATGCTTGGTGGTTGCCTCCTTTTGCTTGTAATGGTTAGTTGTTGGCTAAATCACTTTGGCTTAAGGCACTTAGATTCCACAAGAAGGGTATCTAGACCCTACAATAGATATTTCATAGACCCACTATGCATATCAAGTAGTGGGAAGAATTGCATGCCCTGTACAAGCTTTAGAACCAAGACCGTGCAACCTTTGATGGCCTGGTGAATGCTATTCCTGCTAGAATGCTTCATAAAATTGGTATTCATGGATCTAAACCTTGGTGGAAGGATTAGAAGTGGTACCCAGACAAGTGCCCTTTCAAGAACTACAAGCCTTGGCTTGGTTATAGGTGGTTATCACCACACTTCCCCATGATTCAAAGTTTGAACCAGAGGTGGCTTCTTCAATCTCCCACTCATGTCCGACATAAAATATTTGCTACCACTTGCTCTGCAAGTGTTGAGCCAAAGCTTTCCCACTTTTCTTGGTGTATTCTTTTCCAAGGCTTGCCTATGGGTTATTGGCTTGTTCACCTGGGGGTCCATGACCCTCGTTGCCATTTTTGTGGGAAAAATGAGACTTTTAAACATCTTTTATGGTTTTGTCCTAGAGCTCAACAGTTTTGGACTTGGATTCATGACTTTTTTCAGACCTTCAGGTCAAAGCCATTCTCCTAGCATATGATTCTGCTAGGTGACTTGCCTAGACTTCCTGCTAAGTATACCCATCTTTGGCACACTTTCAGGGTGGAAATCCTCTTAATATCTAGAAAGATAGAAATTCCTGCATATTTTCTCATTCTCAAATGGATATTAATGTTTCTTTATATGCTAAAGCTATTATTTTTTCTAATGTGCTAGATTAAAAATTTAGGTGGAGGCTAACAAAGTTGTACTTGAAGTTGCTCACCTATAAGTGCTTCTAGACCACTGGGGCAATGCCTCATGTACTATTTATTAGGTTCTTGCTTCGTCAACCTCCTCCCGTGGTTGATCGCCTTCTCGGGGCTAGCCGTAGAGTGGTTCTATGCATCCCCACTCTCAACCTCCTATTCGGCAGGACTCTCACCCTCCTCGGTAGACCCATTCTCCTCCCCCACAGGCTGGCTAGGGGTGGCCCTCTGGTGGTTCTTCAGGGAGTGGTCGTCATAGCTCTGAGTGGCCCTTTGATGATACTCCTACTTCTGGCTCTAATTGGCCAAACTCTAGTAAAAAAATTTCATGGCTTGCACTTGTAATCTCACCTGATCATGAGGATAAATATAAAGAAAAGGAAAAAGAAGCTGATGATGGTTGGGGTCCTCCTCCTGATGTCACTTGAGACCTCGCTGATGTATGGGGGAAGAATTTGGATGACAGAGACCCTCCTGGCTCTACTGGCACTAGTCTAGCTACTTAATGTCCTTTTTCTATGGGTATGTGCAGGATCATGGTGGGCCAAAATGTGGCAATATGATGGGTAATTGTAGGGTATCTGGCTATTGAATTTTTATAACCCAAAATTGATGAAATAAAAAGGGGTTTTAAAGGAGATTCTCAGCTTTCCACCAATATAAATTATTCTTTAGTTTGAATTTAATAAATAATTATTATTTATTTTCTATTTGAATTACGACTAAAGTACTGATTGATAGGCTAATTGAAAAAAATCTATAGCTTTCAAACGATATCACATTTTTAGAATCCAAAACATGCATCACATTCTATGCTTCACATACTATAAGATTAAAAAAAGAAAAAAATAATTTCATGAAGTTTTGACAAAGTTAAGATGGTCAGACACAGTTTTTATATTTTTAAAAGTTACAATAAAAAATTCATAATTAATTATTTACTTGGAAAAAAATTACCAAAAAATATGCATCACATCCAGACATGAGTCCTCTACTTATGTCTAAAACATTATAAAAAATATTATCATTTTATTGTGGTTAGGGTGGTCAAACAGACACCTACTTGTTATTTTTTCCCTGAATTTAAGTAACTGCATTGAAATTTCAAATTTTCACCATATAGATTTTAAAAAAACAAACCTAGTAGTTTTAGAAACTACATTCAATTTGCTACAGATTCTATTCTTACATATTTTTGAAATAATATAGATAACTTATTCAAATTTTTACTTCAAGTTGCCTAACTCTGATTTTTCTGAATTTTTTGCCACTTAAGGGCCTATTTTTTCAATGATGATCCTGCACATACCTCTATATGTTTGTAATCATGGACTTCTGGGCATCGCCCATGTGACTTTTAGGGTGTTCCTTCTTACCACCCATCCTTTTTTTGTGAATATGTAACTTTATGTTATATATTAATATATATAGATGCCTATTCATAATAATAATAATAATAATCTCATTAATATTTATAAAAAATTTAAAGATTAAAATCAAATTATTACATCAAGAAAATATAAATTTAAGAACAAATTAATATTTTGTCAAATTATTTACAAATATTTCCACAATTCAACAATTGTGATGTAGAAGCATCTAGGGTGTAAGAACAATCTTGCATCACCCAAAAAAATGTTTATTTTGATTTTTGTTAGGTTTGGTGAATAAACGTTTAATAAGAGTTAAAAACAAAATGGATTCTTTTTTTAGTAAGTTGGAATTTGTGCACATTTGGAAATGAAATATTACATAAAGCTTTGAAATTGTAAAAATAAGTCATCGATGAAGAAATCATCTCAATTTCATTTATAGTTTGTGAAATATTAGGGTTTCCATTTTCAAAATCCTTTTTAATTTCTTTAAAGTCAATTTTGAGGCAACTTAGAGGCCCCAAATAGGTTTCAAAATTTGTCAAAAACCCAAAGTCCATAAAGGGTACCTCTAGCACAAGTTTTGAATTTTTTGTAATATTTCCCATGGTTCAAATAGTTTGTCGATCCAACACCTAGTTCAAAAGTTATGGCTCTAGGAAGTTGTGTTACCAAATTTTCAAATTTTAAATGTTAAGGGGCAATAAAATAGAAAGTGGGATCTTTGAATGCCTAAGATGGGGAGAGTTTCACTTTCATGAAAATTAAAAGGTGGTGGAAAATGATGGGTGAGTTATTGGTGCAAAATAAAGAGGTGAAATGAGGCTACAAAGGACAACTCTATTAGTGCAGAGTGTGGCTCTAGCTTACAAAGTTTTATGATAAAGTTGGATCAATTTTTAGTGAGATAAGTCCATGTGATTTTAGCATTGTAGTTTTCTATATTTTGTATGTCATTTCATTAAAGGAATAAAAAGTTGTTTATATTCCTTCTTGACATTTTTGTGTGGATCTATGTTGTTGTGTCTTATGTGAGTGTTGGGTGGAGTAGCCCTTCATCAAATTTCTAGAGTATTATGAAACATTCTCCACATTAAAATATTTAAATAAATATTTTTTTCAAATGGAGTAATAAGTAATAAATTCAATAGAAGATAAGGTGGTGCAAAAAAAAGAAGAAATAATTATTTTTAAGTTTAAAAAGGGTTAGAGAACCTTATTAAATAAAAAAAAGTATTAGAGTGAATTCTTACTAGAAGATTATAACTAAAATATTGAAATGTGATTTATGTTTTGGTGTGATAAATGGAACCACCATTTAGGTTATTATTGAAACATATAAATGGAATGTAAAGGGATACATGAATTCTTAGATCAATCAAGGAAGGATTGTTGGTTTGAAAAATTGGAGAAGGGCCACATAGAGTATGAGGTACAAAGTACATTCTAGATTATTCTTGATAGATTTTTTATAGGAAATGAGGCTAAACCATTAGTTTCATCCAAAAGTGAGAGAAACTATACCCATATTTTTAAAATTTAGATATGTTTCCTTCCCTAAGATTTTGTTTAAAGGAGTAATAGTATAATGTTATAGTGTAGTGATTTTATTTTCAAGACCATTTAACAAATTATTTCATTTGAATTTTTATTTATAATTTATCTTGTAAACATCGATTTTGGATTTGAAATTGTATTGTATTTATGGGAAAAATTTCCTCATATTTTAGTATTAGAACTTTTCTTAATATTATAATATTGAATTTTTTGTTTAAGAAGTGTTGGGATTGAATATAGGTGTTTTTATCTTTTGCATAATCTAGGAGATATAATTTTGATAGGGTTATGCTTAGAGGATATTTGTTTAAAAAACAATGGAAGCATACATTCTTGTTGAGTTGCTTCAATGGGATGATTTTCGAGCTCTATAATCTCATGCAAGAAATTTTCATTAGAGATTTTATCTCATCTTATCACATTTGATTAAATCAACATGGAGGGTTGGCGGTAGGCTAATAGCATATATTTTTGTACATTTAACAACTTCAAGAGGACCTTTTCTAGAGAAAAGAAAGATTACATTGGAATGGGATACAATTTTCCTATGGCTATGAGGCTTGACTTGGACTTGATAACCATACCATTTGATTCAAAAGAGATTTAGCACCAAGAATATGAATTATTATGGAAATTTTAATAGGATTTAAATCCTTAGAAAAATATATAAATGAAAATGTTAGGTTTGGTCAAACATTTACAAGGCACCTTTTCCAAGTCTGGTCAAATCATGAAATGAAATAATGCATTCATTTAATTAGAGATACTTTTATTTTTTATGAAATATTAAAGGAAATAATATCTATCTTTAAAATAATTTTTAATTAATTGAAGAGATTATCTACAATTTGGTCCCAAATTATTATTGATCTAGGTTGTGATATTATGTACCATTGACATGCCTTTCCTTTAAGAGACAAAATAAGCAATCAAGAAGCAACATTTTTATTTTTGATGAGGTGAATGTTGCTTGATTTTTCAATATAATGAATATGATCTAAGAGGGATATATATCCATATCCATAGAAATGGGGAAATACTTTTATTATTTTTTCAAGAACTTGATACTCCTATTGTTTCAATTAAATTTTGGTATACCTTGGTGGGAATGATAAATTTATTGCTATAATATAATTTAGGTGTGCATGAATGTTATGAGCCACAATGATCTATAAAATTGAGAACTTTAGATAAGATCATCAATGTGGTTACAAAGCAGAAGAGACATGCTCCTATGAACTAGTGTATTTTTAATTTTTCACTAAAATTACATAGTATAGGATAAAGATTAGATAAGGCATAAATATAATTTAATGGTCATGTCTCATCAGGCATGCCAAGAATTATTCATTTTAATTTTTGTTACTTTCATAAAAACTTGTATAAACATGGTAAATCACCTAAATATGTGACTTCACTTCCTAAATAATGTGTAAATTTTAGAATTCTTCTCTTCATATAGTTTTGAATAAATTTACTGATCTACGAAGGGAAAATAGGAGGTGATTTCTTAAAAATAAAACTAAAATATTAGGTGATTTTCTAAGAGAGTTATTAATATTATAATTTGCACATAGCTCATATATATTAAGAAAAAAAATTCCACGAGAAAAGGGCATAATCATGAATGCTTCCGATTTTGAAAGCTATAAAATTAAATAAATGAATTGAGTTAGTAAGTTCATCAAACTAATTATATAATTATCAAATAAAAGTAGTGAAGAATACAAAATAAACACAACCAAGAGAATATATTCATACATACATATATCATTTTCCTCTTATTAAAAGTGTGAAAGGAACATTATAATTAGTGTTGGAGTAAATGGTTTTTAACCATTTCCCACTTAAGCTTACTTACAGACATTGCACTTAGATTAATTTTGCATTAGTCTCTCCTAGGTGGTTTTTACCGTGTGGGTAGTTTTTCCACACGACACTTTTCTCATGGCCTTAAAAGCCTATAGATTATGTAAATTTATTCATCTCATATTTTCATTTTCTCTCTAGTGAAGTAGTATAGTTCTCCTCTCTATCTCATGAAGGTTATTCTGTAGTTGATTTTTCTGGGTGCTTTTCTCCAACATGGTATCAAAGCAACCCAACTACAACTCCTTCCTAAGAGTTTTTGTTGGAGATCTTTGAGATTGTTTATTTCAGCATTTGAAATTTTGTAGATTTCAAAATTACTTCATTCATTTCTTGATTTCTTCTTGTGTTGGAGAAGAAGTTGGTTGGAGCATTATGTGGTAGCATTTTTGGTGAAACATTTTTTTAAGAGCCACAATTTTGGCTGAAGGAATCCAAGTTTGAGAGGGTGATTTCCTTTTAGAAGGTTGTATATTCCCTTTAGAGGGAGCAATCTCTATTTTTTGGTCTCAATGTTGGATGCCCAAAAAGAAGTGCCCCAAGTCGCGTATGTTGGAAGACCCGCATGCAGGAGGGAGGATGTGATTTTTTTTCTGGAAAGCACCGGTCCTATGTTGGGCATGCCCATTCATTTTCTAAAGACCTGATTCTTCTCTTCCTGGACGTGTTTGTTTGTCTACTTCTTTTTATGTTTGAAAGAGGAGACTAATTTTGTTTCATTGTTATTATATGGCCATGATTTTGGGAGGGCCCAATTTTTGTCTTGAAGGCCTTCAATTGAAGAGGGGCAATTTTCTATTTGGAAGACCTTGAATCTTGTTGAAGAGGCTCTATTTACTGCTTTTTGAGGCACATTTTTCCTTTCATCATATTTTTTTTTTGTTT
This sequence comes from Sequoia sempervirens, assembly GCA_007258455.2. Classification (NCBI taxonomy): domain Eukaryota; kingdom Viridiplantae; phylum Streptophyta; class Pinopsida; order Cupressales; family Cupressaceae; genus Sequoia; species Sequoia sempervirens. Next base: position 10,152 of record VDFB02035668.1, on the reverse strand, counting down.
GAAGGTGGTGTATTTGGCTAAGGAGGCATGATTAGTCCCCAAGACTGATCTTTTTTGAAGAGGCTAGGTGAAGCATTTGAGTTCAATTCAAAACATTTGAATTTGATTTGCAGCCACATGTACTTCTGGGCATGATCATTTGAGTCCAAAATTTCTTCATTGTGAGGCATTTTTCTTTGGTGAAATATTTACCAAACTTTATATTTTATAAAGTTTACAACAAATTTAGTGTTTCCTTGATGTCAAGCAAATTGAAGGTGGGCCCAATTTGAAGAGGCTTTGAAGTTTTCTTTGGTATCTTTAATCCCACATTGGTTGTGTAACAATGCTTTTGGCCCTTCAAATATCATTTTATTCTCCTTAAATGTAAGACTCATGAGGTTGTTGAGAGACTATCTCTTGCCTGAAGGAATTGTCATGGTGCTTTGTGATTGTGGTTAGAGAAAACTTGGTTTGTTGGTGGCTTGGTGAGGCTTGATTGGTTGGGCCCATTTGTTTTACTACCGAGGATGAACGTGATCACATGGTGGGACCAGGTGCTTGATATGAAAGAGCCTTTATAGGACTTTTTTATTTTTGCATATCTTTTGAAAACGGAGGCTAGTTTTCACAAACCACATATGAAAAAAAGGTATTTTCATCACCTTTGCAGTGGTTGAGGAGTTTCTCTCATATTTTACTATTTCATAGTGCTTTTAATCTATTGAAGTTTGATATTGGTTTCACTTCATTTGTAGTAATTAGGAGTTTCTAATTGTTGTTGAAGGTTAATGTCCTTAGTTTTTTGGAGTTTTTTCATAGTTAATTATGAGGTTTTCATTTTATCATTTTGTGATTATGTTGAAAAGGGGAAATTATAAACAATGGAGAGATGGTATCATAAAACATCTCTGATGGCTTCATTTGTTGCCACATTTATATAATCTTGTTCCCCTTCATGGTACTGATAGTAAGAAATTTTTGTGGAATTATAAAAGGGATCATGTCCTAGGAGTTATTACAATGCATATTAATGATGCCACTTTGGATGCTATTGATCATTTTGAGTTTCCATATATTCTTTGGACTAAAATTTGGGAAATACGTTGAGATCTTGATAGCCTGCTATTCCCAGATGATCCTATTTCAAATTGTCTTGTACCTCTTCATTTCTTAGACATGATACCCTATGATCATGCTACTATGCAGGAGTTTGAAGTTTTGGAATAATTTGAGTCTTTAAATGAGGATTACAAGGGTTATTTAGATTCTTCTTTTACTCCATCAAAGATAGTTTATATACCTTCACCTTCTATGATTCATTGTGCATAGTCATTGAGTGAGGATCCTATCATTCTTGTTTAGTAGGACCATTCATTTTGTGTTGGTGATTTATTAATCACATCCAATGATTCATCACAATAAATATCTCATTGTCTTCCTAATTAGGATTATTATTTATCAAACATTGTTCATTGTTCGTAGAATCTCTCATTTCAGATTTGGAGGACACATTTAAGGGCATATCCCTCCTATTTGATGATAGTTGTGGTACAACTATTGTCACTCCATCTCAGTCTCTAGATATTGTTCAAGATTAGTTTCTTGTGGTACTTTTCTTGTCACCTTCTGTTGTGATTGGCCATGTTCTTGAATGGTTCATGGAACCATCTTCCAAGGTCATGGCAACACGAGAAAATTTTAGAGATGTTTTCATCCTACATTTGGATTTCACTTTTTGATTCCTATCCAAAATGGGAAGCATACCTACAATTGTATTTGGTTGTGTTTCTTCTTTCAGGGAGACAAGTTATTTTCCAACACTGGATCATGTTTTTTCTTCAAGCACTTACCATTTTTGCAAGTGGTTGCACATTGGGGAGCTATATAGTCTCTCTCTTTCCCTCTTATGGGGGGTCCATTGATTGTATATACATGATGTATTTAGTTCTTGCGGGGTGTGAATGAGTCCTCCATCCATGCATCATTTTTGTTTTCTTTTCTCTCTTTTGGAGAGGGGGTTTTTCCCACAGGGTTTTTCTCCTTTTCTCCAGTTGTGAGAGATTTCTTTTTGTAGTTAGAAATGGGTACCTAACATGGTTGTGTAGCCGATACCCATACCACATCTTCATTTTTTGCATAATAATTCTCCCTATGTTACACTTAAGGGGGGTGGGTTTTGGAGTAAATGGTTTTTACCATTCCCCACTTAAGCTTACTTAGGGACATTACATTTAGATTAATTATGCATTAGTTTCTCCCAGGTGGTTTTTCTCATGTCGATAGTTTTCCCACCCAACACTTTTCTCGTGGCTTTAAAAGCATGTAAATTATGTAAATTTATTCATCTTATATTTTCATTTTTTCTTTGGTGAAGTAGCATAGTGCTACTCTCTATCTCATGAAGGTTATTTTGTAGTTGATTTTCTTGGGTGCTTTGCTCTAACAATGATCATAGATGAAACATCTATATAATAGGTTAAGGTGGGAAGGAATGTGTGTGGGTTCACCAAAATAATAGACATATTTTACTTTATTTCATTAGGAGATGAGATCCACACAAAGAATTGACCTACAACCCTTAGGTGATTGAACCCAGTGAGGGAATCTATTGATTTCAATATGATTGAGGATGGGGGTATCATCCTGAATAGCACTTTTGGGAGAAAAAATAAAAATAGGAAATCAACTCAATGATGAAAATTCAATCTTGAAACATCAATTTAAAGCTCAATACTAACAGAAAAAATAATTTTTTTATAGATTTGAGAAGGGTTAAGCACTATGTACTAGTCACCAAAATGCAATTTTGAGAGGCAAACTAGGACTCATTTGCCCATGGAAAAATAGGCCTTTGTGCAAAATTTTCAAACAAATTTTGGGAGCCTTTGATGTCAATCTGTAGCTTCTGTTTGATTTGAGTTTTAGTGTCAGAAAGTCAAAAATTAGAGCTGTAGGTGAGATTCTATGACTTGACGAAAAATTCAACAACTTTTTCAACTTTGACAAATTTTCCAGTCTTGCTTTGTAAGAGATCTTCAATCCTTCTTCAACCTAAGATCTGCAACACAAACATAATAGGGAATTTTTTATTTTTTATTTTTGGTGAATGGGAGTTTTCCTTCATCAAACCCTGTTTGGGTTATTAAACCTTGAATAGAAATAATGAAATATGGAAAGAATGATGAATGGAAAATGCTATGTTGCAACTCCCCAAACCCTTGAATCAACATTTTAGAGTCTTGAATGTTGAGTGTGGCCTTGCATGAAATTGATTTAAAGGATGTGGATCTTCATGCTTGAAATATGACTTGAATGCTTGGTTGAATCTTTGAAACTTACATCACAATGTTAGCTCCAAAAATATGCATGATTGAAAAGACTTTGACATGATGCTTCAGATCTTGATTGCTACAATAATCACTAATAAATATACTCTTGAATTCCTTTGATCATAATATTTACTATACTTTTCATTCACTTCAAAATGCTAGATTTTTTAGACTTCATTTGATAAAATAACCTTGTATTTATATGTATGTATCCTTAATTTCTTGAAAATTAAACATTACAAGCCAATATTGAAATTTGAATTTAGGGACATTAAAATACCACCAAAAAAATATTTTAAATTTGGGTTCAAATGCTTAGGGAGGACCCATTCACCCATGAGTGAATGGGTCCTAGACATGTATTCCTGGAACATACATTTCTCAAGGTTTCCCCTTCTAAAAATGTAATTTAATAGGTTTGTAGATGCAAAAATAGGGATTATTAAGGCCTAATGAAGTCCATTTTAATTGAGGGTCCCAAAAAAAGTGTGAAAATGTAAAGGAGTACATTTTCCTACACTACAATAAATAGTTTAATTTACTAAATCAAGTAAAAGATGATCATGTATTACTATGAATACCTAAAGATATTTTTTACTTCCACATACAACTCAAAAAATTCCTACCTCTCACCTTCTAACCAATTATAATTAGGAAAAAATTACCTTATATAAAGAGACCATACTCTAGTAATATCTAGCTTCTTAGACCAACCTTCATCAATAGAAAATATTAGGCCTGTAGCATCAATAGTTATCGCCCTTGAAATTTTCACATAAGGTTTAGCTCCTGTTTATGAGCTTGGAAATAATTATGCATTAATTTCCAGTTTTGTAAGCATCTTCAAAAAATAAAATATGGGAAATTGAAACATAAAAATGTGGGGATACCCTAATTTGAATATCGAAAAAGATCTAGCTTAGGGTAAATTGTTCCATCATTTATATGTAGTTTCATTGGGACACAAATAAAAAAAGTGAATAGATGGAATTTCTACCTCCAAGATGAGTCAATTGGACCTAGATATGTATCCTTTTGAGGATAGGAATGATTTGAGAATGATTTTGATTGATTTCCATAATTAAACTATATGACCTAATGCAATAAATGTAATTATCCAAACATGGATGAGAAAAAACAATCAAGTTCTAATAGATTTGGAAGGTGCAGACTAATATGTACATGCCCAAAAAAATTGTTTATGTTGTTCTCACAAGGATTGGGTCAACCAATGGCCACTGAGTCCTTGTAAGGGTGTGTCCTGCTCAACTTTCAAGGTCCTCTAGTGTCATATCTAAGCTTCTATTATATGGTTGGCCCATACTTGGAGTGTTAAAAATTAATTTTGTAGGTGAGTTTTTGTGTCTTGACAAGGTTGAAGAAAATAAATGAAACAATCCAAAATGGATCTTGAAGCTATATTCAATCCACTTCAAACCTACAACCTACAAATTCACAAAGAGGGAAAATATTGTGCCATATTAGGGCTTGCCTCAGTCAAACCCCATGTAAGTGTTCCCACATCTACAATGGAATTGTTAATGATGAAAACCTTGAATTGAAATGAAGGAAATGATGAATCGACATAATATTGAAAGTCACCACCCTTCAATGGCTTCCTTGAATGATTGAAGACATACACATCTCTTCAAGGATCTTGGAACTTTCTTGATTTTCTTGAATGCTTGGACACCTACAATAATGTTAGCCTTCACATAGCATCAACATGAACACACAAACTTTGACATGATTTTGGATCTCAAATTGCTATGATTAAGCTATGATATGCTGCTCTTGAATTGATCTTAATAATATTTTTTTTTGTTGAATGGTATAAAGTGTTTTTTAACTATTTGAAATGATAAAAAGACTAGGTTTTTATAGATGTTTATCCAATTTCTTGAAAATTAGATTCCAAAATCTCACATTCATATTTGAATTTTAGACATTAAAATACCACCAGGGTATGTGCAGGATCGTCATGTAAAAATATATGCCCTTAAGTGGCAAAAAATTCAAAAAAATCAGAGTTAGGCAACTTGATGTAAAAATTTGAATAAGTTATCTATATTATTTCAAAAATATGTAAGAATAAAATCAATAGCAAGTTGAATGTAGTTTCTAAACTACTAGGTTTATTTAAAAATAAATAAATCTATTTGGTGAAAATTTTAAATTTCAATGTAGTAGTACTTAAATTTCAAGGAAAAAATAAGAAGTAGGTGTCTGTTTCACCACCCTAACCACAATAAAATGATAATATTTTTTTATAATATTTTAGATATAAGTAGAGGACTCATGTACTAATGTGATGTATACTCTTTTGTAATTTTTTTCCAAGTAAATAATTAATTATGATTTTTTTAGACAAATTTTAAAAAATATAAAAACTTGTATGTTTGACCACCTTAACTTGGTCAAAAATTCATAAAATTCATTTTTTTTAATTTCAATCCTATAGTATGCAAAGCATAGAATGTGACGCGTGTTTCAAATTTAGAAAATGTGATACTGTTTGAAAGTTATAGATTTTTTTCAATTAGCCTATCAATCAGACTTTAGTCATAATTCAAATAGAAAAAATGAATAATAATTATTTATTAAATTCAAATTAAAAGCATAATTTATATTGGTGGAAAGCTGAGAATCTCCTCTTTAAAAGCCCTTTCGCTTCATCAATTTTTTGGGGTTAAAAGTCGCCACTCCACATGGGCCATCATATCGCTTACATATCACCACTCTTTTTGGCCCATCATGATCCTACGATACCCGCAATTCCCAATAACATATTTGAATTTGGGTTTTGACTAAGGAGGGGGACCCATTCGGCCTTGGGTAAATGGGTCCTAGCCCAAATTTCTAGGACACACTTGATTTGGGGAAATTTAATGATTGAATACATTTGTTTAATATTGGTCCCCCTTTGTAAAATGGTAAAAATTATGCTTTGGAATGAATAATTTGGTATATTAAAAGTATAATTAAGTCCAATAAATTATGAGGCCAAATCATAGTGTGAAATTATAAAGGTATATAATTTTCTATGCTACATTTAGTCTCCACTTTGGTGAGAGTATGGACTTACACTCAAACTCACACTGAATTGGAGAAATATATGTCAAGAGGGGTCCATTTGTACAAATTTTGAAGTGATAGATGATTCGCTATCAAGGAGTTATCAAGCCTCCAAGATCTAAGATACTATGGAAAACCAACATAAGCACAAAGGAAGACACATGTATATTATGATATGCATCGATACATAAACATACAAATGCAAAAAAGAAAAAATATAGAATAAGAAGTTGTATTATCCCTCAAGGTGTACATGAAATATATTACTCACAAGGGATAGGCTAGTGAAGTTTGATATTCACTAGGTGAGCCCCCAAGATGAAGTAAAATGTGAGACATGCACACTAGGTCTATAAGATGTCCCCATAATAAGGTGGAAATATGGGAAGGACACACCAACTCTACAGGTGTGTACCCATTTGTCAAATTATACCAAGAGTTATACTCCTCGGTAACTTTGATAAGGTACCACAAAAATGATAAAATTTTTATGCCAATGCTTACACTAGGCTCAACATCTAAATGAAGTGAAGTAGTAAATATTAGACATGGTTGACAAGTTGTATTATGTGAGGTTCCATGAAATAAAAAAGGCTTAACATCTCAGCAGATGGAATAAAAGGATAGTGCCACAAAACCTTGAGGGATGTTGTAATAGCATCACCACACAAGTCCATAATAAAAAAAATCAAAGGATCCTTGCTTAATTCATGAAAGGTCACACCTTAGGGAACATCACACTTGATATCACCACTAAGAGATGACTAATCAATGGATAGAAGATCATATATTAAGGAACACTATCCATATCATTACCACCAAGGAGAAATTCATATGCTAGGAAAGGTCAAACTCTTATGGGACATCAAGTCTAGTATCACCACAAATGAGATACATCACATGGATTGAAAATACTACACTTTGATTAACAAGGTCACACTTCCTAGGAGATATATGCTATCATCACTAAGAAGATACCATTTCTTATATAATAATGAATGGGAGACTATATTCACCCCCTTAAAATTATGTTAGTGTACTTTCTACACTAAAATTTTAGGGAGGTACATAGTGATACCTTTCTAGAAAGAATGAACCTAGGAGAAGGCTACCTAACCCCTTTCCCCCATGTGTAGAGACAAGGATGAGCCCAAAATGGACGATATGCTACCCAAATCCTTTCAAAAAAAGATGATTTGCATAAAATCTAATGCATTTGGTAGTGAGTTTAGGTGGATACTAAAACTAACACATGGGTATGTGCAGGATCATGATGGGTCAAAAAGTGGTGATATGATGGGTATGTGTAGGGTTTGTGGCTAATGAATCTTTTTTACCCAAAATTGATGAAACAAAAAAAGGTTTTTAAATGATATTCTTATCTTTCCACCAATATATGCTTTACTTTGAATTTAATAAATAATTATTATTCATTTTCTATTTGAATTACTTAATTAAATTTCTAATTGATAGGCTAATTGAAAAAACACCTCATAGCTTTGAAACGTGATATTTCTACATTTTTGAATCCAAAACATGCATCACATTCAATGATTTTCATTCTATGATTTTAAAAAAATGAATTTCATCAACTTGACCATGTTAAGGTGGTTAGAAATATGAATTTTATATTTTTTAAAAAGTTCTAATAAAAATTCATAATTAATTATTTACTTTAAAAATTACAAAAATATATGGTACATCTAGAGATAAGTCCTCTACTTATATCTAAAATATTATAAAAAATTATTATCATTTTGCCCAGTGGGTTAGGCACGAGACACCTACTTCATTTTTTTCCTAAAATTTAAGTACTACTACATTGAAATTTCAAATTTTCACCAGATAGATTTTTTTACATAAACCTAGTAGTTTAGAAATTACATTCAATTTGATATAGATTCTATTCTTACATATTTTTGAAATAATATAGATAAATTATTCAAAATTTTATGTCAAGTTTCCTAACTTTTATTTTTTTGAATTTTTCGCCACTTAAGGGCTTGTTTTTTCCATGATGATCCTACACATACCCACATTGCAAGGAGAAATAAAAAGAAATGCTTATTTATCACACACTCATAGTGATTTGTGTAAGAATCAAATCATTTGAGTAGGTACTTCTTTAAAGCATGGTATTAATTGGTGAGATGTCCAAGTGTTCTATGGTTCACACAATAAGACATGTTTTTACTTTCTCCCTTTTTATCTTCTTGTTCACAGATAGGTGGTAATGTGACAAGTCCTAGGTTTAGGATTTTTTGTAAGGAATTTTTAGTTTTAGTTATAGCTTATGTAAAAATGGTAGCTTCTTGAGTTTATAAGGCTTGGGTTTCTTATTTGATTGAGAACTATTTGATGTGGAGATGGAGGATATTAGTAAACATAAATGAAATGCATACAAAACATATGAAAAAATTACATAATACATGACATGATTCTTTGATGATGAAATGATGCAATAATCTTAATAATTCTACGCTTGACCACTCTTGAATGATTTTAGAATCTTTAGTTTTCTCAATGAATATGTTTGTTCTTGTTAGGATTGAAACAATAAAAATACTTTCTACTTATATGCAATTCTTTTAATTTCCCAAAAATAAAAAATTGGCAGCCAACATTTGAAAATGGAAATTAAAATAATAAATTACCAACACTAACATATTTAAATTCAGGGCTAAATTAAGTGGTCTAGGGTGTAGTGTTCCCTAGACTAGATTCCTATTGTTTAGGAATAAAAAGTGTCGGGGGGAAAATATCAAATATACATATTTTGAATTCTCATAATAATTTTTATAATTTAGGATTTCCATCCGAGATCATAATAGCAAAAACCTTATGGTACCACCAAAAACACTTGCACACAATGAGCCTAATTCACATTATCAAATATATTGATAAAAGAGTTGATAATAAAGTATAATATGACATTGCATATATAGGAAAGGAAGAGGCAATCCACCTATCATTTAGATTGAAAAGTGTGCCATGATGTGGCACAAATAAGTAAACAAGTTTCCTATAGGTGTCAACCTTTGGATCACTTGGAATGTACAAACCAACAACCTATTTGACCAAGTCATCAACCTTCGTGAAAAATTTTGAATGAATAAAAAATTTACCTTTTAGGTGAGATAGAAAGTTTTCCAACCTCAAAATGTATGCACACGATGTTTACTAAACAACTAGGTAGCCTCTAGAGGCCTAAAAGGTTGCACATTCAATTAGACATGTTGTTCTCTAATGTCGTCAACCTAAGTACACTTATGCTATAGTGAATAGATAAATTATTCACTCTAACACCCCTCCCCCCTAAGTGATACTTGGGGAAATCACAAAAGTTCAATAGATAAAGAAATGGGTCTCAACTATAAGGTTTGGTGAGGTACCCATGTACAATGCAATCTCTCATAAATGGAGAAAAAGGATAAAACCGTATGGGAACAAAAATCCTCTCTAAGAAAGAGAAAGAGAGGGATAAGACCTCTTGAAAGGATGTCCCATGATGATAGGAACGTGATGTTGAAGAAATATTGAGGCATTTTAAAGTTGTAAACTCTACCAAAGATGAACTAGTGTTTTCTAGAATCAATGAACCTCCAAGAAATGTAGATCAAGATAATAGATACAAAACACTGCATGAGTTAACATATGGAACACTACTCAACCATGAATAAATAAATGTATGTGAAATTGATAATATAGATAGTATTATGATTCTAGAGTATGATCAATAAATGAATGAGTGACATGTCTAAATTAC